>JADNRY010000885.1:0-22587 GCA_015501585.1 Rhodocollybia butyracea | reverse complement strand
AGCATGTAATCCCAGAGAAAATTCATTCGCTGAAGGGACCGCCAGTGAAGGAGCGGAAGGTGACCACTGGAAAATCAACCACAGGCCGCACGAGATGAACGCCTACTAGCCCTAGGCAAGGTGTTGCCAGGAATGGTTATAGTCGGTATCACGCTGTTACCTGTAAACTTTCTGCCCATTCAGCTGTAGTCCATGAACTGACAAGCGCGCGAGTGTACGGAAAGAAATCTGGATTGCTAAGTTGAAGACGGAGCCTCTTCGTGCGATAATCGTCTACCGAGTAATCCTGCGCGTTCTTCACCCAAAACCTCACTGCTCTCCGCAGCTTTAGAATCACCCCATACAGCCCTGAACGGACGACCAATGGCACGTTTTATCCTAGAAAAGAACTTCGGTACTGAGAACGAAACCTTATACAAAAGGCTTCGAGTATATTCTATCCTGCGAATCCGAGAGTCGCTGTCAACCACGACGGAAACAGCATATGCTGAAGAGCAGATTGACGCCAAGGCGGTAGCGGCAGAGATCAGGAACATGATTATCATCTGCAGTTTCGCCGCTCGTTCGACGGAAGAACCACCGAGGATGGCTCCCGTCATCATGCCTGGATCGAAATGATACCCAGGACGCTGGATCATCCTTGAGTAGGGTCGACTGAAGATTATGCAGGTATACATACCTCATTTGATTAATGGTCGGTGTCAATGCTATGCGTAAGGCATCCACCAAGATGGGTTTACATGCTTCCATACGGGAAGCCCCAAAAGCAAGATACATTTCCACTCGATCTCTGTTCTCTCTGAATTCCAGAATCAGCGTTGAGAGAGATCAAACTGTATGCTCCCTAACTCACTGCATAGTTTTCAAGATATACGTGGTGGAAATAACCACGCCGTTGATAGTACTTCCGCATAACATTCCTACGACGGGAACTGGTGTGGTTTATCATGAACAAAGCGTAGCTTTACACCAGGGGCGAAACTTACTGTATTGCGACGGTTCCCAGAAATTTTGTCACAGATAAGGCAAATCTTACACCTATTATAGATATTGGGATAGTAGACGCGAGCATGCTAAGCAAGACCGAAGGAAACTGTTTAGGTGTTGAGATCCTTGACACGGACAGTCGAGAATTCAGATACTAACCATATGCCGATGTCTGTTCTTCGACTTGTTGACGACTAATAAATGGTGAGATTGCAGTCAATATCGACTATTAGGATACGAACCTGTTTCGAAAGTTCCCATCAGATTGAGCAAGACTAACGAAAAGCGGCTGTTCAGTCAATAACCCAAATATTCAAAGCCGAAACATACAAGCGACCCCAGCTACAGCCCACGGGCTATCCATCTCAAACACCTTTTGCAACAACGTTCCCACTATAGCCAGCTGAACGACACATCTTATCGCGGCAACCAGCAACGAGACTTGTACTCCCAAATCAAAGACGTATGAGAATACAACATTGAAGACGATGAATATGAATGCAATCGCAACATTTGACCAGTCTATCGGAGCGTCGCCGCCAGCGGATGGATCTGCGTCCATGAGAGTTCTCAACGAGGAGGGATAGTAACGGTCACGTTTTGCAAGTTCAGCAACTTTGTTGATAGATTGTTTCTGATTGTCCAATGTCAAGGCTCACAGGCGTCCACGTATCTTCAAACGAACAGCAATTAAACCAAGTACAGATACAAAGTACAGTCCAATACAATTTCCGGTGAAAAAGACAAATCATCCGAACATTCTACTAAATATCCCTTTCGCAGACTTGACAGCAACACCAGGCATGTGGTCCTCATCGTCGAAGGAAATCTTGATACTCCCATGAACATTCTCCAGAAACATCTCATCATCCGCGGCTACATTTCTCGTGTTTAAATCACCAACGAAAAACCGCTTGACACCATTCACGTCGCTGAAAACTGATGCCTGAGCAGAAACAGCGTCAGACATTGAAACACGACCATGGTTTATGATCGCAGTGACTGAGCCTTTGAACGAACGCGGTATTTTGACAGTAACACTTGCGTGTTTCGAAGAGGCTTTCAAAACAAAGGGCGGGGACGGCCCATCACGGTGCTACAGAGTGAGTAAGCATGTGTACACAAAAAGACTCGGATTTGTTCGGCTTACAATAGACATAGAAAACAGGCGAGTGCTTGGATGATACACTTAATAGGACCTTCTTTCGATCCCGAAGGATGGGTTTGTTCAAAAGATACAGGTCCGAAGTGACGCTTCCATGTACGGAATGGGCATGGAAATTACTGCGAGTTTTTTCTGTCTCGCCTTCAGGTAAAGGCGGGAGCCAGTCGCTGGGAACTTCCTGCGACGGGTCAAGGATATATGTTCCTTTCACAGACTTGTGTTTCTGGGAAAATGATGCAAAATTCGACGGCTTGGTGTTCTCTGGAAGAACGAACTGAATGGAAGATGAAGGGTCTGAGCTGGTATATGGCGGAGGAGCTGCATCCTGTATCAAAAATTAGACAAACGACGAAGATGAGAGAAACTGCGATAACATACCTGATCAGAAGGCAGTGCTTGAAGAGGAACTTGAGCCGATTTTTTCTCGGGCGAGTCGAATACTGCGATGTTGGTGTCCGAGTCGGTGACAATCATGTTGCTAGAGGTTGCCAATGGGCGAAAATGCAAGAGATGGTGAGTTATTTAACAGGGTCAATATAAGCAAAACATCTCGAGAAGCTGCGCCGCGTGCGCGCAACTGTACTGCGCAGTAGGTCACGCGCGTAAGCTATGTAAAATAGCTCTATCTCTAGTAGTAGTACTTACCTATCCGAACAAGAATAGCCTCAGCACGCGTTTAAACGTTGTCACTAGACCCTTGAATATGTATAAGTATAGCAAATTTGCGACTCCCGGGCTTGAGCTAATAGAAAAACCAATATCCACACTAAAGTAATACAAGATAAATCATGAAAAAAAACGACTAAAGAGCCCTGTAAGAGATGTTGGGAGTAAGGAAGTTTCCTCATCTTCAAGAAGAGCTTGACAGTCCCAGACCAACTATCCAAAACAATCAATCGTCCATCAGCTCATTTCTCGCACTCAAATCACCAATAAAAATACGTTTGACCCCTGTAGAACCACTGAAAACCGACAGTGCTTGACCAGAAACGGCGTCAGACATCAAAACACGACCGTATTTTGTGCTCGTGGAGATTAAGCCTTTGAATGAACGCGGTATTCTGACTGTGACATTCCCGTACGAGGAGGAAGCGTTCAGATTATAAGGTGGAGATAGACCTTCCGGTGCTACAGATGTTCAGCTGGGAGAATAAGGAAAGAATGATTCAGCTTACAATACACACAGAAACGGACGCGTGCGTGGACGATACATTCATCAGGAGTTTTCCTTCGACCTTTGAGTACCGGCTTATCCAGAAGATACAACTCTGAAGTGACGTTTCCGTAGGCTGATTTAGCATAGAAATTACTACGGGTTTCTTCCGCTTCGCCTTCAGGTAGAGGCGGAAGCCATTCGCCAGGAATGTCGAGCGAGGAGTCAAATAACGTGTGTTCTTCGATAGAGTTGTATGCTTCGGTAAATGATAGGAAATTAGAAGGTTTGATGTTCTGGGAAGCACGAATGGTATCTGAGTGGAGGGTGAAGCTAAACTGGTGTATGGCGGAGGAGAAGGTGCATCCTGTAACTATAGTTTAGACAAATGGCGATGTGATTGCAATAAATACCTGATCTGGAGGCGATGTCTCCGATGTATTTTTTGATGGGTGAATCGGTGGGTCAGTGACAATCATATTTAGGGGCAAAAGTGCAAGAAATGGTTAAGGAAAGAATGCGAGAAGCTGTGCAGCAAACTGAGAACTGACTGCGCAATATCGTAGCCCGACATCACGCGCTCACTAAGTCTTTTAAACATTAAAATAAGCGATAGTAGCTGTCTTGCTTTCAGTCGTAAGCTTTACTTCCTGGATAGAATAAGTGCCTGCAAAAACCGAACATTCATAATTCCATGACATAAATAAATAATCCAAAATCCACACCGATAACTCATCCAAAAAGGCGACTAAAGAGCCTGTGACAGACTTTGGCATCCGAATTCCACCAAAGTCTTCATCTTCAAAGCTGATTCTGACACACCCATGTTCAGTATCCAGAACCATTGCATCATCTGTCTGATCACTTCTCGCAGTGATATCACCAACAAAAACGCGTTTAACCCCCTGCAAGTCACTGAAGACTGAAGCTTGACCAGAAACACCGTCAGACATCGAAACACGACCATACTTTGTGCTTGCAGTGATTGAGCCTTTGTACGAACGCGGTATTCTGACTGTGACATTTCCGCGCGGGGCGTTAGCGTTCAAAGCAAAAGGCGGAGATGGACCTTCCCTGTGCTGTACATGGAGTGATTGAGCCATGGTGAATCGATTAGGAAAGGAAGGTTCAGCTCACAATATGTACAGAAGCAGATCCGTATGTGGATAATGTATTCATTAGGACTTTCTTTTGAACTTTTGAGTATTGGCCTGTCCAAAAAGATACAACTCCAAAGTCACATTTCCGTGTTCTGATTTAGCATAGAGATTGCTGCGAGTCTCTTCTGTTTCTTCTTCAGGCAACGGAGGGAGCCAATCGCTAGGTATTTCCAGCGAAGGGTCAAGGACAAATGTCCCTTTGACAGAGTTGTGCTTTTGGGTAAATGATAGGAAATTGGATGGTTTGACGTTCGCTGGAAGCACGAATGGCGCCTGAGAGGAGGACGATGGTTCGGAGTTGGTGTATGGCGGAGGAGAACTTGTATCCTGTTTGAAAAGTTAAACAAGATGTCGAAAAACGTAGTTACAATAGCATACCTGATCTGTAGGCAATGCTGGGAGAGGAGCTTCCGATTTGTTCATGGACGAGTCAGGTTTTTCGACGCTCGCATCAGTGACGATCATGTTTGCTGCAAGTTAAGTAGTTGGGAGACACAAAAATGGTCAATTTAAGCGGAAAAGGTGCGCAGTAAAGTGACCCTGGCGCCCTGACGCCGCTGGCTGCGCATATTCAGTCACGTGTAACGGGCGCTGGTTTTCCTTATCATCATGCCATCTCTCAATTTGCCCCCTCAATTGCAATACTTCAGAAGGCCGTCTTGTACTACAATATACCTACTTTTTTAAGGGTGAGTTGGGTATTGTATAGAATAAAACCTGCAGCGAACTCTTGAATATGAACGTTCGTAATTCAAAACATATCACCTCGGACTCATCCAAAAAGGCGACGCATTCGGTTTCCGATTTCTTCATCTTCGAAGATGATTCTGATAGACCCATTTTCACTATTCAGAACCATCGCATCGTCTATCGGGTCGTTTATCGCATTGATATCACCAACAAAAATCACTTTTAACCCCTGCAAGTCACTGAAGACTGATGCTTGACTGGAAATGGCATCAGACATTGAGACACGACGATTTTTTGAGCCTGCAATGATTGGGCCGCTAAACGAACGCGGTAATCCTGACCGTGATGTTTCCGCGTGAGGAAGTAGCGTTCAAAGCAAAGGGCGGAGATGGACCCTCCCTGTGCTGTGGATGTACTGATTGAGCCATGGTGAGTCGATTAGGAAACGAAGGTTCATCTCACAATATGTACAGAAACAGATCCATACGTGGATGATGCATTCAGTAGGACTTTCTTTCGACTTTTGAGTATTGGCTTGTCCAAAAGATACAACTCCGAAGTCACATTTCCGTCTTCTGATTGAGCATAGAAATTGCTGCGAGTCTTGTCTGTTTCTCCTGTAGGCAAAGGGGGGAGCCAATTGATAGGAATTTCCAGCGAAGGGTCAAGGACATATGTTCCTTGAAGAGAGTTGCGTGTTTGGGTAAACGATACGAAATTACATCGCTTGACGTTCGCTGGAAGCACGAATTTCGGCAGAGTGGAAGACGAAAGACCGGAATTGGCATATGGCGGAGGAGAAGTTACGTGCTGTTTGAAAAGTTAGACAAGATATCGAAAATGTAGCTGCGATAACATACCTGATCTGAAGGTATTGTTGGGAGATGAGCTTCAGTCGATATGTCCATGGATGGGTCAGGTTTTGCGACGCTAGCGTAGTTAGGAGGTCAATCGCGCAGAGTAGTGTCTCACTGTCAGTGTCTGAGTCTCTGAATGTCCAGTCACGTGTAATGGGCGCTTGTTTTCTTATCTCAAGATCAATCAAGAAATATGTGCCTCAAAAACACCCAAAGGCCCTTCTCCTTCCCTAGTTATCAGACAACAAATATCCAACTGTAAAGCGTAAAATTATCTGAAACTTTTGTCTTGTCCAGGAAGGAGGGTGGTGAGTGGTGGTAACTGCAATTGTCCCATAGGGACAGTCGGGCCCCAGCTACACATATCCACTCAAATACATGCCTGGAAGGCGTAAGCAAAACACTGGCTTTTACGGCGTAATTAGGATGTTTTCTGCGGAGTCCTGACAAATAGGCCAGTGAATCAATAGAATACTACTATATTATTGCAAGTCTCTTTCGCTTCGTCTCCGGGTAAAAGGGGAAGCCAATTGGTAGCGATATCGAATCATGAGTCAATAGCATGTCCCTTTGATAGAGTTATGTGTTTTGGGCCTTGGCGTCCTATGGTGTCCGAGTGGGAGATGAAGCGAGACCGGTAATTTAGACAAACTTTGTGATAATTGCAACAACATACATCGTCTGGAGACAATGTTAGAAAAGGAGCCTCTGCTAATTTTTGTCAACGGTCGGTATTGTGTCAGTGACGCCGGTCCTGTTTACTAGCAGCTGATAGGCAAAAGTGCAAGAGATGATTTAAGCAACCAACGACGAGAAGGTACGTAGCTGACTGACGACTGTGATATCATAGAAGCGCTGGGACGTGACCATTCATTTTGTTTAAACATTAAAATCAACAGGAACCGTATTTGTGGGACAGGATAGAATGAAAATTCACAAAAAATGTCTCGAATATGAACCACTGAATACGAACATTCATAATTCCATGATAATAGCTGATAGTCCAATGATACACCAAAAACACAAGATAATTCATGCAATAAGGCAACCTGTGTCAGGCTTTGTGGCAAGATTTGCAGCAGGTTTTGCAGCATGCTTTGTGGCAGGCTTTGCGGCAAGCTTTGCAGCAGGCTTTGTGGCAGGCTTTGCGGCTTGAAGCTTTGCAGCAGGCTTGGTGGCAAGCTTTGCAGCAGGCTTTGCGGTAAGCTTTGCAGCAGGCTTTGCGGTAAGCTTTGCAGCAGGCTTTGCAGCAGGCTTTGCGGCAAGCTTTGCAGCAGGCTTTGCGGTAAGCTTTGCAGCAGGCTTTGGGGCAGGCTTTGGGGCAGGCTTTGGGGCAGGCTTTGGGGCAGGCTTTGGGGCAAGCTTTGCACCAGGCTTTGGGGCAAGCTTTGCACCAGGCTTGGTGGCAAGCTTTGGGGCAGGCTTTGGGGCAAAGCTTTACAGTGGGGGCAGGCTTTGGGGCAGGCTTTGTGGCAAGCTTTGCAGCAGCCTTTGCGGCAAGCTTTGCAGTAGCCTTTGTGGCAAAATTTGCAGCAGGCTTTGCGGCAACTTCATCAGGCTCTGCAGCAACTTTGTCAGGCTTTGCAGTAACTTCATCAGGCTTTGCAGCAACTTCATTGGGCTTTGCAGCAACTTCGTCGGGCTTTGCAGCCACTTCATTGGGCTTTGCAGCCACTTCATTGGGCTTTGCAGCCACTTCATCGGGCTTTGCAGCCACTTCATCGGGCTTTGCAGCAACCTCGTTGGGCTTTGCAGCAACCTTGTCAGGCTTTGCAGCAAAGTTTTCATCTTCGAAGCTGATTCTGACACATCCATGATGATTATTCAGAACCAGTGCATCATCCGTCTCATCATTTATCGCAGTGGTATCCCAACATAAAGGCGTTTAACCCCCAACAAGTCACTGAAGACGTAAGCTTGACGGGAGATAGCGGGCGACATTGAAACAGGACCATGAATTGAGCCTGCAGTGATTGTGCCTTTAAACGAACGCGGTATTCTGACTATGATATTTCCAACTGGGGGGGTGGTAGTAGAGTGCGAGTGCAAAACAAAGGGTGGAGATAGACCATCCCTGTGCTGTGAATGGAGTGATTGAGCTGTGGTGAATCGATTAGGAAAGGAAGGTTCAGCTCACGATATGTACCAAAGTAGACTTGTAAGTGGATGATGCATTCAGTAGGACTTTCTTTCGCCCTCCGACTATTGGTTTGTCCAGAAGATACAACTCCAAAGTAACATCTCCGTATTCAGATTTAATATAGAAATTGCTGCGAGTCTCTTCTGTTTCTCCTTTGAGCAAAGGAGGGAGCCAAGCTCTAGGAATTTCCAGCGACGGGTCAAGGACAGATGTTGCTTTGAGAGGGTTGTGTGTTCGGGTAAATGCAAAGAAATTACATGGTTTATTCTTTGCTGGAAGCATGAAGGATCGAGGAGGAGATGATGAAGCGGCATTGCTATATGGTGGAGGAGAAGTTGTGGCATCCTGTTGAAAAGTCAGACGAGATATGGAAAATGTAGCTGCACACATACCAGATCTGAAGGGAATCCTGAGAGAGGAGCTTCAGTCGATTTGTCCATGGACAAGTCAGATTTTGTGATACTGGAATCAGTGGCCATCGTGCTTGCTGCAAGTTATACAACTTGAAGGATCTGGGAGATACAAAGATGGTCAATTTAAGGTGTCTCTGAGACGCTTGTTTCCTTTCATACCGGGGGGAAGGACCGGCGCCGTTGATTTCCCATGCCATTACAATGCAGGGGGGCGATTTTTTGGTACTGAAGAGTGCCGGCCAGCGAATGAACTTTGATTGATGCCGGACTGACACATCCGTATGGCTCGTCAGTGTATAACCTAATAAGTAGGGGAGACTACATAAGTTCACACACGACTTGTGAAGATGCGTTGATCAAGAAACATGTGGCTCAAAAACACCCAAAGGCCCTGATCCTTCTCCTTCCCTGCCAGTTATAACAATGTCTAACTGTAAAGCGTAAAATTCTCGTCTTGTCCAGGGTGGTGTAACTGACGTGGTTCCATTTAGGAACAGTCGGGGCCCCAGCTACACGTATCGCGCTAAACACATGCCTGGAAGGCGCAAGCAAAACACTGGCTTTTACGACATAATTGAGATGCACGAATCGCATAGGCCGGTGAATAATAGTCCATAATACTACTATGTATATCTAGAATAGACCTGCGACAGTTCCCTAATACTAGAGTGACGTTTCCTTTTACTCATTTAATATGGAAATTATTGCGAGTCTCTTCCGCTTCGTCTCCGGGTAAAAGGGGAAGCTAATTGGTGGGATATTGAATCATGAGTCCCCTTTGATAGAGTTATCTGTTTTGGCGTCCTGTGGAAGCACGCATGATGTCCGAGTGGGTCCAGTGGAAGATGGAGCTAAACCGGTAATTTAGACAAATGTGATTGCAATAGCATACGACGCTAGAAAAGGCTTGAGAAAAGGAGCCTCTGCTGATTTTTTCAAGGTCGGTTACTATTGCAAGCAGGAGCGGTCAGCTTCAAAACATGATTGGCGAGGCTTAACTAATGATGGACTTCTGCCACCGCATGACGTGACTCATAGATGATTGCTCATACATAAGGCAATGGCCATACCATCGATGTGAATCCTTGCTGGAGCATTCAGATTCCGCACGAATGAAACATGTTCAATATGACACTATATCTCTACCGCCGAGTAGCGACCTCCACCGTGGACACCTGTATCATAGACGTGACCAACATCATCGGACACATCACTGACAACGTCGACCCTCAAATCATGAGAATCCTTCAGGACTCGCAGACAACCCTCCCCGGTGTGACACCTTCTCCTTCTCCTGTTTCCCAGGCAGAGAATGAAGAATTTAGGGATGTCTATAACACCCTCAGCGGTAGGCTCATGGATGTCCGAACATCCATCCAAACCAATATCTCTTCCCTCCAAGTGGGCTTAAGTGAGCTACGGGACTACATCATTAGCCTTCCTGACCAAATTCCCTGCTACCACCAAATAACAGTAATACATCCATGACTCCCAACTCTATGGGAACGTTGGGCAACTGGCCTGCTCCGGCTCGACGGCTCGAGGCTCTGAGCATGTTCAACCTAACCCTTTCCCTGCATCTGCGCAGGGGATCGCTAGTACCTCGGAGAAGCGCAGACTCCCTGAGCCTACCTACCCCATCACCAAAGACCTAACCTCACTGCCGACACCACTGATGTTCTGTTCAAAGGTCTGCAACCCTCAGAGACTCCTGGAAACACCACCAAGATGATCTTCGCATCAATAGGCAGCAACATCCACCTTGGGATGCTCTATGTGGCATATTGGGTTTCAGGAACCAACCCCGCCCACATTGTTCTCTGCTTCAGAAACTTTGCCAACTTGGCCTACTTCATTTGGTACATCGACAGCCGATGCCCAGCTGTACTATCCGGTATGAAAGCTACTCCTAATGCAAGGCCTCCCTAAGACTCCATCACCTTTGACTCCATGGTCAACAACAAGAAAGATTGTAACTCTAACATTGCGTCCCTGTGCATCCCAGGACTCAGCGCTGGCTTCCCTACTAACAACAATGGCGCTGGCACGAGTGGATGGTGAGATCCACCCCAGACTAGCACCTACTAACTACAAGTGATAACCGTTTTTTATATTCTAATGTACAGTATTCCTTCAAATACTTTTAATGGACCATTGGACTCTTTGTGTTCCTCCTCCGTACCTTTGTGATATGCCAATCTAGTCTCTTCAGGACGACTCTTGTGTTCACCTCGATCCAATCTATTTCAGCGGTCAGGAAAAAAAAGTAATCTCGGCCAATCCTCCTACGTCACTAAGCGGACTGAGCTTCCAAAGCTCAATGAACATTGTTATTGGTGCTATCCTGGGCTTTCTCCTCCTTATCTAGGGTTCAGAATCAGTTGATCATGTAACAGAGAAGCTTAACGTAATAGTAGCGTTCAACCCAAATAATTGCTTGTGGGGATATTCACGTCGGATTAGGGCATTGTAACGTGTCGGGATATTGGTTCCGTTTACTAGCCTATTACATGTATATTAATCATATATAACTTGGAGAAAACGACGCGACTTGGAAGCTTGACACGACGCGTCTGCTAACAGGCGCTCACCGGGGTTGGGGCATGGCAGCTGAGTTTTGGGTCTTTGGATCCAAATCCCAATCTGGGCCCAGATGGCAAACAAGCTCGCGCGCACGGCTCGATGTATCATATACAGGCTTCACCGCTTGATCCCCTCTTCGGGGTTTGCCTTGGGTTTTCCACCAACATACGGCAAAGGCCGACGTCTGTGTCACAGGTCATGTGAAGGGTACTTGGGGTCTTGGGTCCGGCAGCATTCGGATCAGGCCAAAACGTCGGCTAACGAAGCTGACCGTTCCTGCGCTTTACAGGTTACCGTGTCAGCGACAGTCTGTTTACTAGCAGTTGATAGACAAAAGTACAGAGATAATAGTAGTCCACCAGCGGCAAGACGTAGCCGATCGGACTGACGAGATATCGTAGAAGCGCTACATCATTTGTTCATGCAAAGCCCTGTTTAAACATTAAATTCAACAGGAACCGTATTTGCAACCAAAAACTCTGGAACTAGGATAGAGTGAAAATCTGCAAAAACATCTCAAATACAAAACTAAAAGACAAAACATTCATAATTCCATGATGATAGCTGATACTAGTCCAAGATACATACCAAAAATACAAGATAATTCATGCAACAACACAACCTGTGTCAGGCTTTGCAGTAGGCTTTTTCACAGTAGGCTTTTTCGCAGTAGGATTTTTTAGCGGTAGGCTTTTTAGCAGGCTTTGTCACGACTTCATCAAGCTTTACAGCAAAGTCTTCATCTTCAAAGCTGATTCTGCACATCCATGATTAGGGTTTTAAGTGCGGTGCGGTTCGGTTTGTCAGCCATTTTGGGCAAACGATAACTGCACGGTGGTATTTTTTTAATTTCAGCAAACCTTCACTGAACTGATAAAACCGCCTCACCGGTGCCGGTTCAGTGCAGTTATGCGGTTTTGAACTGTTTGGGAATAACCCGTGCAAAACTGGTCAGAACCGTGAAAACGGCGGTTATACCAGTTTCAAAAACATCATATACCCGTAGTTGCCTAATAAAATAATCTCTACTTATGAAACAGTGTATAAAGGTATTCTTACATTAGTATAAAGTAAATTTGATGTGGTCATCAAGATTTTGATTGTATACAGCTCACAGGCGCCCAAATCAAATGTGCACATGGGCGTCTGTGAGCTGTATACAATTAAAAATTTGGTTACCAGATCACATCTACTTTACAATACATAAATCAGGCTTGAAAAACACAGTTAATAAATTATTTTCATTATGTAAATGCACCTTACCATGATATTATATTTAATTCCAGAACCAGCTGCATGCACTTTTTTCCCTAGGTTAGTATGCTTTTATAACGTTTGGCTTTAAAACTATCATGATCCCAGTGATATCTCCAACATAAAGGTGTTTAACCCCCAACAAGTCACTGAAGAGGTAGGCTCGACGGAAATAGCAGGCGACATCGAAACAGGACCATGAATTGAGCCCGCGGTGATCGTGCCTTTGAACGAACGCGGTATTCTTGACTGTGATATTTTCAGCTTTGGAGGTAGTAGTAGAGTGCAAGTGCAAAACAAAGGGCGGAGATGGACCATCCCTGTGCTGTGAATGGAGTGATCGAGCTGTGGCGAACCAATTAGGAAAGGAAGGTTCAGCTCACGATATGTACCAAAGTAGACTTGTAAGTGGATGATGCATTCAGTAGGACTTTCTTTCGCCCTCCGACTATTGGCTTGTCCAAAAGATACAACTCCAAAGTAACATCTCCATGTTCAGATTTGATGTAGAAATTGCTGCGAGTCTCTTCTGTTTCTCCTTTGAGCAAAGGAGGGAGCCAAGCTCTAGGAATTTCCAGCGACGGGTCAAGGACAGATGTTGCTTTGAGAGGGTTGTGTGTTCGGATCAATGCAAAGAAATTATATGTTTTGGGATTTCCTGGAAGCACGGATGGCCGCGGAGTAGAAGATGAAGCGGCGTTGGTATATGGTGGAGGAGAAGTTGTGGCATCCTGTTGAAAAGTCAGACGAGATATGGAAAATGTAATAGCTGCAACAACATACCCGATCTGAAGAGAATCCTGAGAGAGGAGCTTCAGTTGATTTGTCCATGGACGAGTCAGGTTTTGCGACACTGGAATCAGTGGCTATCATACTTGCTGCAAGTTATACAAGTATCTGGGAGAACGGTCGATTTAGGGGTGTCTGAGGCGCTCGTGGAAAAGGCGCTAGCACAGCCACAATGTAATGGTGGTATTATGAACGATTTACGATGCCCATGTAGCTGGGGCCCCGACTGTTCCTCAATGGGACCACGTCGGTTACACCACCACCACCACCACCATTCTGTATTACATCACTTTTTGTTAGATCCTCTCCCATCCGAAGATTATTCCTTCCAGTGCTCCAAAAAAACTGTCCTGTGACTAGTACGGAAAGGAAAGGAAAACCGACGCGGTCCCATTTAGGGACAGTCGGGTATACCTACTCTATCCCTTCTGATTCTGATCTTTTGCATAGGGAACCGAATCTGAATTTTCCGGAAAGTCCACAGCTTGTGAAGTACGCGCTAATGAAGAAATATGTGCCCAAATACACCCAAAGACTCTGATCCCTTCCGTTTATCAACCAACGGATGTCTGCTGTAAAGCACAAAACTTTCGTCTTGTCTGGGAAGGGAGGCGTAGACAACCCAACTTTTACGGCGTTTTTGCTGATAGTATAAGAATATTTAGAGTTTTCTCTATGAGGTTGAGGTTGGAAAGGGAGGATTCTTATTCAACGGCAACTCCATAGAGGGGATGGTTTAGCATCTTGCGGAAGCTGTGGAAGCACGAATAGTGCCTGGGGGGGGGAGATGAAGCTAAATCAGTGAATGGTGGAGCAGTTGCATCCTGTATTATAATTTAGACAAGGGACGAAGATGTGATTGCAATAACATATGCGATCTGGGATCTGGAGGAGATGATGCTGGAAGAGGAGCCTGTTATGATTTTTTTTCAGGGTGAGTCGTGTATTGTGTCAGTGAACCAGCAGTTGTTGGGCAAAAGTGTAAGAAATGATTAATATTGTCCATTCAAGCGAACAACTGCGAGACGGTGTGCAGCTGACTGACGACTGGCTGTGTGATATCGTGGAAGCGCTACATCACTCGTTCGCACAAAGTCTCGTTTAAACATTGAAATAAACAGGATCCGCATTCGGAATCAAACCTCTGGATAGAATGAAAACCTGCAAAAAACCTCTCGAATACGAACATTCGTAATTCCATGATGATGATCGATGATCCAAAATACAATACATACAAGAAATACACACCAAAATACACACCAAAAATACAAGATAAACTCATCCAACAACACAACCTGCGTCAGGCTTTGCAACAAAGTCTTCGTCTTCAAAGCTGATTCTGGCACACCCATTTTCATTGTTCAGAACCATTGCATCATCTGTCTCGTCGTTTATCGCAGTGATATCACCAACATAAAGGCGTTTAACCCCCAACAACTCACTGAAGACTGATGCTTGACTGGAAATAGCGTCAGACATTAGAACAGGACCATGCTTTGCGCCCGCAGTGATTGAGCCGTTAAACGAACGCGGTATTTTGACTGTGATATCTCCACGCGGGAGGTAGAGTTCAAAGCAAAGGCGGGGATGCACCTTCCCTGTGCTGTAAATGGAGTGATTGAGCCATGGTGAATCGATTGGGGAAAGAAGGTTCAGCTCACAATATGTACAGAAGTGGATCCGTACGTGGATGATGTATTGATTAGGACTTTTTTTCGACTTTTGAGTATTGGCCTGTCCAAAAGATACAACTCCGAAGTCACACTTCCGTATTCTGATTTAGCATAGAAATTGCTACGAGTCTCTTCTTTTTCTTCTTCAGGTAAAGGAGGGAGCCAAGTGCTAGGAATTTCCAGCGACGGGTCAAGGATAAATGTTCCTTCGAGAGAGTTACGTTTTTGGGTGAATATTACGAAATTACATGGTTTGACGTTCGCTGGAAGTACGAATGGCGCCTGAGCGGAAGATGAAGATTCGGAGTTGGTATACGGTGGAGGAGAAGTTGCATCCTGTTTGAAAGGTTGTACAAGATATCGAAAATGTAGCTGCTACAACATACCGATCTGAAGGGAGAGGAGTTTCAGTTGGCTTGTCCTCAGGTTCTACGCTGGAATCAGTCATGTTTGAAAGTTACAGTAAGCTGTTGAACTCTAAGGCGCCGCGGGCCGCGGTCACTGAATCGTCAATCACGTGGACGAGGCGCTCGTTTTCTTCGTTACCAATACCATCATGATTGCAGTTCAATCGCCTGCTCAAGTCCCAGATCCTCTCTCTCAGTTTGTTCCATCCAATGCTCCAGAACATTGTCCTGTAACTACAATATACCTACTACACCCCTTCTAATTCTGATATTTTGCATAGGGAACCGAATCTGAATTCGCCGGAAAGTCCACAGCTTGTGAAGGATGCGCTAACCAAGAAATATGCGCTTCAAATACACCCAAAGGCCCTGATCCTTCCCTTCCGTTTATCAAACAACGAATGTCTACCGTAAAACGTAAAATACTCGTCTTGTCCGGGAAGGGAGGCGTAGGTAAATCAACTTTTACGGCGCAATTGGGATGGGCTTTTGCTGCTGACGAATCAATACAGGTGAATAATACTAGAATCTTTTTCATCTTTTTTCTTAGACTCGCATGACAGACAGGAATCATGGACGTCGACATTTGCGGTCCCTCGATTCCAACGATCCTCGGAATAGCTTCAGAACAAGTCCATTCATCTTCTACTGGCTGGTCGCCTGTATATGTACAAGATAACCTCGCAGTAATGTCCGTCGGATTCATGCTTCCCTCCGCTCGTGACGCGGTAATGTGGCGGGGACCTAAAAAGAACGGGTTAATATCTCAGTTTCTCAAAGACGTTGACTGGGGCGACCTTGACTATTTGGTCGTCGACACTCCTCCGGGGACATCCGACGAACATCTGAGCATCGTGCAGTTCTTGAAAGAGAGCGGTATCGATGGAGCTGTTCTGATAACTACACCGCAGGAAGTTGCGTTGCAGGATGTACACCGAGAGATTGACTTTTGTAAAAAGGTTGGGATACGGATATTGGGTATCGTGGAGAACATGTCTGGATTTGTGTGTCCGTCTTGTAAGACAGAGTCGCAGATTTTTAAGCCGAGTACAGGTGGTGCAAAGAGACTGGCGGAGGAGACGGGTATTGAGTTATTGGGTACAGTGCCTTTGGATCCGAGGATAGGAAAGAGCGCCGACTATGGTGTCAGCTTCTTGGACGAGTATCCCGATAGCCCCGCTACCACCGCGTATCTGGATATCATTGACCGTGAGCTTTGGCCCACTTTTGCTTCTATCCGTCGTACTCAGTTCCTTTCCACTACAGGCATCAAGGCAATTCTCGGCGACAACTGATCACTATCTCTCATTTGTATATCTAGAAGACGCTGTATCCATAACCCATCTACATATATCGTACATTTCCTCACTTTTGTGGAAAAGAACTTATATGCTCGAGGTCGCGACGATGTTACTGACAATATTACTATCAAGAATGTCAGGGCCTTCAATACGAGGAGTCGACTGACATCGGCACTCTTCCAATGCATACTAAGTCTTTTTGACAGGGCGATTTAGAATATGGGCTAAAATTGACAAAGGGATATCGGTAAGCGCGCGCCTGGCCAAAGTTCTTTGCTGAGATTCAGACAGAGGAGCTGGGTTAACTGAAATGGGGCTGTAAGAGGTGCTGGAAGAAGGAAAGCCAGGATAGCCGGTCTATCGCCTCCATCTTCGGCATCTATCCATTGACTGAAGTAAACTCCACTGTTCTGATTCCTGGGATATGACTGGTACCGGCCACAGCACTGCTGCCACTTCATCGACCTCTTCACTGGGCAAGCTGGTTTCGTTCGACCCAGCATTGAATGACCATTGATTAGCTTACTCCAGAATCCATAAAGGTGCGAATCGATTTTTTGGCAAATAAAGTGCTATATTCCCCGCTCCGCAAGCAGTACACTCGCTATCAGATACAATACAGTGGGGGGAGTATGGTACATGTATATCTACCTTTTCCCCTCACTGATCATCTCTACCTAGAGTGGTATGAGCGAGCCTAGTGGAAAGGTCAGTTGAGGTGAGAGAAGAGCAGAGCTTTGACGTATCCTGACTCCGTTTGCGGAATGATTGTCGATTCAACATAGATGTCAATGGGGGAGAGAGAATCTCAATCGTCGACACCTTTGTCTCATACTTGTCTCTCCGGGACCTGGGTGCTTTGCCCTTTCCGCCTCCTCTTTTGGGCATCTTTTGATACGACACGCAGGATTACAAATTGAAATAAGCCTTTCTCGTTTGGAGAAGCGTTCAAACTACGACTCCATGAGCTGTCACCTGTTTCTCGATGTAATCGTCGCTATCATCATGGGGACGCCTGGCTTTATCCAAGTAGAGACGGCGCAGATAAGTGAAAGCCTCTGCGCTCGAATCTCCTGGGACATTCACAACGTAGTCCTGCCAGGACTCGGGCATAGATGCGATTACAATTCACCTGAACTGATGGTCGTTGCGGGTCGAGAGCTGACCCCAGTGCAATCACAGTTGGTGATATTATTTTCGCGTCAACTGCGTTGAGTACTCTCAGTGAAGAGGGAAACGGAGGTTCCGACCAAGCCTCAGATACAACTTTAGAATAAATATCTCTGTATTCATTAGTGGTGATTGAAGAGTTTGTAGGATACTGCGCAACCTACTAGTGAATGTATTTAGTTATAACGTCCAAGGTCAGATTTAGATCCTCCAGAACAGCGAGCATGTTAGATTGGGGACCTCAGGCGATGGATGCGCCTGTGTATGACCAATCTGCCGAGGCGTCAAGTTTCCACAGCGCTGGATCTACCAAGTGTTTGAAAAATGGGGGGTCACGATGGAGCCTAAGGCCAGATGCGGAAGCTACCAAGGAACCACAATTAGTACACACCGCGTTATAAGGGTTGTGCAAAACTCCGCGAAGATTCTCAACATTGAAAAAGTCAGACCAACTTAGTTCGAGTAACAAGTTACATCGACAACTTACAACTGCACCACTGTCACCTAACTGACACTGATTTAATAATTATGTACTTGTTATATGAAGGCCAACCTTTGTATGACAATTTGCTGATATTTATTGCAAGCAGGAGCGGTCAGCTTCAAAAAATGATTGCCGAGGCTTAACAAATGATGGACTTCTGCCACCGGATGACAAAATGACTCATAATTAGAAGCGCCGCTGCTACCTCCAGCAGCAAGTACTAAGTGGAACAGTTATACTACAAACACATTTCAAGTGCGATAAACGCCAAGGATGCTCTTTTATTCCCTCCAAGATCTCTAGGATCGGCAAAATCTACCGCATATGAACTTGAGCAACGAATTGAGAATACAGACCGTCTCAGGGGGGTTGAGTCCTAAACATTCGGCATGTTTTCAACACTCAATGAGGCCATAACAAGGGCTGACGTGCATGGTACTGGCAGGGTACAGTGGTAACTTCATGAACATCTATATAATGGACTGGCAAAAGGAGTGAGAAGCTTGCTCCAAGTGGACTGAGCTTCAAAGCTTGATGTGCTTGAAGCTTAATGTTCAGCTGTGGGCAGAGCCATGTTTATCTGCTAGAATTGCTAGCATTGGAGCAATGCGCTGGGGAAGGAGGAACTTTGCTCCTAGCGGACTGAGCTGCTTAGTAAAGCTCGATGTCGTTGAAAGCCTCAATATTCAAAACTGTGGGCGGAGCCACGGGTTTAGTCTATCTACAATAGACCAAAGGCTAAAACAAGGCAACAATTGCATAAGATAAAGATCTGTTGGAGAATTACTTACTCCGTGTGTACACCGTCTGGTACACGCCGCTTTGACATCGTTTGATTGGTATCCGCATTCGCTTACCTACATGGTATCTTCTAGTTCCCTCAGTTGTATCTTGTCCAAGTTCATTTCTTATCTTGTTTCTTACTTGCCGTACATCATAGTTTAAGCGACTTCTACAGGTACACAGAATTACAGTTGTTTCTTGTTCGACCAGGTTTAAGTGACTTCTATCAATGCAAGGAAATAGTAAACTGTCAAGCAGGACACTGAGCTTCTAAAGCTCTATGTCCTCAAAGGCCTCAACTTTGTGGGCAGAGCCACGACCCTCAAGTATCTGCTCCAGTAGATTTGGCCATTGAGCATGTTCTGTGAAGCACACACAGGCTTTGGTTCGACATTCAATATGTACACAATATTCAACGATATCCAATACTCATACTACTCATAGCTTTTGACTCACAGGTGCGCGCCCTTGATTGCATTGCGACAGTGAATCAACTGCGTTTCCTACAGTATAGTCTTCCCGGCTAGCGCTATGCAGCGCTACACTCAGATGTCACATACTACCCGGAGATCATATATATGCCAAGTCGCATTGTGAAACTTGAGTGGTTTTTAGGGCAGGGGACAAGTTTTGAGTTCGATGGGGCTTCTTGAAAGACACTTTAGTAAGATTTTGTGGTGACTGAAAAGTAACTAGATTGCTCAACGATAGAAGCGGTCTAGAGCCATTTAGATAACTACCTACTTTAAGAATACTACTCAGGACCAACTAGTGTACCAACTGATGTCAAGATACGCGCGCAGACTAGCAAAGAGCTCCACGGTGTTGCGCGAGACAGACTCTCAGCGTTCAAATTTTTTCGCTTTACCCCTTTTGTCCATCCAGCAATGGGTCAGAGCCATGGGTATCATTCTGTAGGTTTATTAATATTGTACTACTGTCAGATAATAATCGTTGTTTAAGGAGGTGTTGTTTGAGAAAAGGCCAGGCTCATACTGGTAGAAGTAGTGACGGTGGAAGGGGATCCAAGCAAGTTGAAGCAACAGCAAAACTGGAACCTAAGCAGTGGTTGGGATTCAGCAATGCATGATCATGATGTAGTTGTAGCATTTTCATTGGCCTTGTCCTGGGTTTTCTCCTCCTTTTAATGCTTTATGTATGCCTGATATGGGTTTGATTGTCATGGAACAGAGTAAGCTTAGCGCGAGCAGTGATAGTAGTAGCCTTTGGCCTAAATAATTGCTTGTGGGGATATTCAACGCGTCAGATTAGGGTATTGTAACGTGTCGAAATGTTGGTTCCATTCAGTAGACTGTTACATGCATAATAACTTGCAGCAAACGACGCGACGCGTCTGAGGCTAACAGTGCGCTCACCGGGCCCCGGGGCACAGCCATCACCTCTGAGTTTGGGTCTTTGGATCCAAATACCAACCTAGATGGCAACCGTATACATTGTATAGGTCTCAAGCTCATACAGGCTTCACCGCTTGACTCCCCTCTTCGGAGTTTGCCTTGGGTTTTACACCAACGTACGGCAAAGGCCGACGCGTCTGTGTCACAGGTCATGTGAAGGGTACTTGGGGTCTTGGGTCCGGCAGCGTTCGGATCAGGCCAAAACGTCGGCTAACGAAGCTGACCGTTCCTGCGCTTTACAGATATTAACAACGATACTAATAATTACAGTGCTGATAACTACAATAGGTGTTCTACTTATAAGTACCACTAAGTCCTACTAGTACCTACCTTTCACGCTCAAGTTCATTGAGCTCAACTAGTACTATGCAATGCCGAGGTTACTCTCGTTAGGGTTAGCTTTAGCTAACCCTAACAGAGTAACCGTTGGCATTGCCAAAAGTGCGTTTAGGGCTTGTTAGGGTTCGGGGCTTGGTTAGGGTTTAGGGTTTAGGGTTAGGGGTTAGGGTTTTGTTAGGGTTTAGGAGCGCCGCAGGCGCTCGGGATACATGTACATACCGCGTAAATAAGGCTTTAGTGTGCCCGCCGAAATTTACGCGTTGACACAATGATGTAATTACGTAGCAACAGCGTAATAATTAGGTACTTGTTATTACAACAATTTTTCATACAAAGGACTGCCTTGTTATAACAAGGCTTTTATTACTATATCTTTGTTCTGAGCTCCATTACCGCCATTGTTTGACCTGGATTCAACATTTTCAACTTTCACTAATGCTTCTTGCTGCTTCTTGCTGTGATCCAGCCCAGTTTGTCAGTAAGGGCTAATCGATATCGATTACCTGCTTACCTCGAGGATATATTAACCAAAATACCCAACAGACTGATCTCTCTTCTCACTTTCTTCTGCAACTCCTCCACTTCTTGTTTCTTTGAGACTGTCCAATCAATTATCCTCCATACCACACACCATGAGCTGCCATGGGCCTGCAACAAGCCTTGATATCCACTTATCTTCTTTTCGATGGACTCCAGGAGCACTTTGCTCCTCCCAATTGCCTCCACATACATATTTATGACGGACTGATCGGGACTACCCTCAGAGTTCAAACAGTCCTTGAATGCATCTAAAACCTTGGTGTATTCTTTCAACGCTGTTTCCAGAAGCAGCGCCAGAGTCACAAAGCGTTGCACATATGCTGTTGAGCATGTGAATCACGGTAAAGATATCCCCATTGAAGAGAGCCAAAGGTAAACGCTACTAAGGGCATTACTAGTATTGTGACAAGGGATAGAAGGAAACGGAGCACAAGCAATAAGTGTCATTTGACCTGCTTAAATACACAAGGATAACTGGATTAGATGCAGTATCTCATAAGATGTAACGAGGGATCTAGCAAGAAACAGGCCCCGAGTTGAACATTGAGCTCGACGTGATCCTTGAAAGATCTCCAGGCGTTCTTTCCTGATAGCTGCGATGTTTTGGGAAATATAGGTATGTTTAGAGGGGAGTTTCCTGATGACATAGAGTCTTGGTTATATGTTGCTTTGGTTACGATTTACTCCTGAGATTTCAATCTTTTATTGCTTGTAGAACACCGAGTTGTGTAATCTGCAAAGAAATATAAACCTAATAGGTAAATGCGCACAATAGTAAGTGAGAAAAACTCACCTCGGTTGATCGTAAAACGGTACAACTGAGGAGGGAAAAGTCTACGAGCTATCTAGAGAAGCCTCATATGTAATGGAAACATGGAGAACGACGTAACTTAATCGGGTAGTGTCAAAGCGAGAAATATCATCGTTTGGAGTAATATTCCCACAGAGTGGTTGTGCTTATTCTATTTTTTTTTTTTTTTTTTTGGAACGTTGCCTGCGTCAGCGACTCGCGTCGCTATAACGTCAGAGCACCATCCGTGGACGACAAGGTCGTCCCCTTCCGGCCGTTAGAATTTGCAAGGCACTAGGCCGAGCGACTTTTGGAAAATCAAACCCCTGAGGAAATGCTTTACACACAGGCATCTGAATGATGCCCCGTGTGGGACTACGCGCTGGTCTCTCCCCTCGTCACCTAATAAGTTAGCATAAACATGAATAAAGGAAAACATATACCTCCACTTGCTCAGACCCCAGTACGCTACACCACTAAAACCCCGGTTGTGC
>JADNRY010000884.1:0-22628 GCA_015501585.1 Rhodocollybia butyracea | reverse complement strand
TGTCATGGCCCTAGGCATATACAGACTGCCGATGTTTCCTGCTTACCATTACATAACCCGCTTCCGCCGCATTTCCGGTTCCGATACACTTCCGCTTTGCTTCTGTCTTACTATTTCCTTCACCGTACACTTTCTATGATCCCGCCGATCCATTCTCCATCATTCTTACAATCATACATATGCTTTATGCTCATCCCGCTGCTTCCGCTTATGTTTATCATTGTCTTTCATCCCTTGTACTTCTTTTGGCTATTCTTGTCTTTTCTACTCTCAGATTATTACCTATCGCTACTCCGGTCCTTGAGTACCCTTTATATAGTTCTATACCATGTCAAGTACAGTAGATTGGAAATATTGCTTAACCCCTTGACTCGTGTGCCCTTGTGTGTTCTGGTTTCTCGCTTTATCTGTTTCTTTAACTCTGTTTCTTCACTCCATCGTTTTCACAACCTCTGCAATTTACTATCATCTATTTGGTTCCGCTCTGTTTGCGCCGCATCAGGTCAGCTACCGCTTGACCTTCCGCTTCCGCTCATATCGCTATCAAAGCCGCTTGCACTTAGTGGGTCCTACCCTTCGAGTCGGAAACTCATCTACTCTTAGGCTTACTCGCCAAGTTCATTCTATCGCCTGTACGGACCTGCCGTCCCTACATTAGTCCCTTGGACGATCCCGACACGAGTCTTACATCCCATAGGCACTTTGGAACCGTTCTACACTCACATCCTTTCACATCTCAAACCAACTTTCCCAGTTCGGCTGAACAACAGAAGTACGGAGCGTATCCGCACTTTGGTTTCCAGGTTTGTAACCCGCGCTCGAAGGATTCCGCCTAGATCCTTACATTATTTCCAATCTAACCCCCGACTACGGATTGTTGGGAGCGAGATAGGATACGTGAAAGGATGAGGAGTGTCATGGTTTACTATGACGATGAACCCATCGACAGTAGGTTGCTTCCGCAGTCCCGCCCGACTTCGCGGATTCCGCCATCACCAGCTACAACTATGGATTTATGGTTACAGGGCCCGCCACGCATCCCTTATGAGTCGAAACCTAGGAGGTTGATACCACCTGCTTTGGGTCTTGACAGCGCAGCAAACAATTCACAGAGTGTGCCCATGCACTCCGTCTATTCTGGTTCCATGGGTAATACACACGGAAACTCTTGGGAGACCTCGCCTCTTAGTGCTGGTAGGCTCCCAGGTACAGTCACTTCACTCCCTTCACCTCAGATGTCCGCCTTCAGCTTGGGGAATAGTCCTCCAATGATGTCATCACAATCCAAACCTGTTTTCAATCCCGACTTGGATGATGCCAAATACATCCAGCCACCTCAGGAAGCCGCCCGGGTGCCCATTCCATCCCGTTACATGTCGCATAATCCCGCTCAGCCATCCCCGGTACCCGCTGTACATTTTGAAGATGTTAAAGTAGGTATGGGGGGGAAACGGTATGCATCGACATCGGGACTCAATTCGGAACTCCAGGAACCCGCTTGGACGCCCATACCTGTCGCCTATGCATCAGGTAATGTCACCTGGACTCCGCAGGGTTCCGCTTCAAATTTGGGGAAGAATCAACTTGGTACAGAGGGGAGACGTGACTACTCAACCTACGGATATGACCCTGGACCTCCCGGATCCGCCAGAGCGTCCAATCCATCTTTTTATGTGCCGCATTATGTTGCGCAAACTCCGCAAGCATTTGCCGCAGGTTCAGGAAATAGTGAAGTGGGTATGGGGGAGGTACACAATGCATTTATTTCTGGACTCAACCCGTCACCTCAGGGACCCACTATGGGGCCAAAACCATTTGCTTATACATCGGGTAGCGTCGTAAGGCCTCCCCAGGAGCCCGCCGGAAGTATTAGGAATAGTGGTATTGGTACTAGGGGGATACAGGAACATTTTGCACCCGGATACAACCAGGGATCACAGGAATCCGCCAGAGCATCCAATCCAGCTCCTTATGTCCCGCATTATGTCGCGCAAACTCCCGAGGCTTTTGCTGCAGGTTCTGGAAATACTGAAGTGGGTATAGAGGAGATCCAGGATGCATTTACCTCTGGGTTCAACCCGGGACTTCAGAGACCCGCTGTGGGGCCCAAACAATTCGCTTATGCATCGGGTAACGTCGTAAGGCCTCCCCAGCAACCCACTGGTAGTATTGGGAATATTGGAACAGGTAGGGGGCAGGTACTGGTACACCCAGGGACGGAAATTTTTGCAACACCTCCGGGACTCGGCGGGAGCTCAATTCTACGTCCTTACACTTCGAACAACGTTCCTCAACCATCCCGACGACCCGCGTTGCGCTCAGAGGATAGTGGACCCACTAGGGGGCAAATACAGGCAGAACCAGAGACGGAAATGACCCGGGGACTTCAGACCGCCGCTAATATCTCCAGACGAGCCTATTCAGCTCCAAAGGACACCCGCACAAGCCGTATTGATTCCGCCTCACAGGTACCCACCAATCAACCCACTACTGCATCACCACCCACCCATCCCCCTACCCCATATCCAACTTCTTTGCCCAGGGAAACTGCGAATTTGTATCCGAATCAAATCAGACATACTACCCGACGTATTCGGCAACAGAACGCGTGCGGTGGCACTCCTGTAGGAGCTCCCAGGAGACCCAGCGGGATGGAAGGAGAACAAAATACTGGTTTGGCTATGGAAACTTCCGGGCCATTGACGGATGACTTAGGTGATGGAAACGGCTTCGGAAATGCAGGATCTCGACGCGACGGGTATCCCGACCCACCAGGACCATCCCATCCCCATCCAACTTTTGCACCACCACTTGGCCAACCTGGAGCGGCATATATATTCTACCCACCAAATGACTGGATTCCCTTTGCAATTCAGCAGCGGAACTTAATGGGAGGTAATTGGAACTCAATTAACACAGATACCTCAGCTGCAGATGACCGCCGATTCCGACTTTTATTGGAGTCAAAACTCGACACGGCGGAACCAGAGTACTTTACAGGGGAGTCTAAGGATGCTTGGCTGCCATGGATTTCATCCTTGAAAAGGATATTCAAGGCAAAGCCAACAATCTACGAGGTTCCGCAGAGTCGTGTTGCATATGCTTGCTCCTTTTTACGAGGTAGCGCCAGTTCTCATTACGACAATCTGGTACAGATGGAGCAATCCCGAGGAGAGGATGTTTCAGCACTACACGAGTGGAATTCATTCATACAGGAGTTCCAGGTTCGGTTTGGAATATTTAATCCGACTATAGATGCTCAGTCACGGTTGGATGACATCCACCAGGAGGAGGGAGAAGATTTTGCAGCGTTTATAATTCGGTTTGAGGAACTTGCATTCCGAACTGAATATAATGAACCCGCACTGATCAATCGACTTCGGAAGGCGGTAGTACCATGGTTAGATCTTAATATTTCAGCGCAACCTGGCCGCCCTCAGACACTCTCGGAATGGACACGCCGCTACCAGGACTTGGATGCGGCATGGAATCAGCAGATTAGGAGTCGGATGAAGGTATCCAATGACTTGGAGCCACCCTTAGATTCCGAAAATGACTTCCAACTTGACTATGTCAATCCGCCGATATCAACAATGGATGATTTTGCTAACGGAGAACTTGATCTCACACCACAGGATGATGTGCAAATTTCCTGGGACCCGGGATAACACCCGCCGTTGAGTACTTCATCTATTTGTCTATTTTTTCTGTTCAACTTTTGGTTCCGACAAATTTTATCTTTTCCATTGGCGCCTGCCATCTATGTCCTTAAATGTTTTATTTATGTTTTCAACTACTTACATGCTGGGCCTAGCGTCTCCTTGCGGGCTCGGAGCTTGAAGGGGGGGTAATGTCATGCCCTAGGCATATACAGACTGCTGATGTTTCCTGCTTACCATTACATAACCCGCTTCCGCCGCATTTCCGGTTCTGATACACTTCCGCTTTGCTTCTGTCTTACTATTTCCTTCACCGTACACTTTCTATGATCCCGCCGATCCATTCTCCATCATTCTTACAATTATACATATGCTTTATGCTCATCCCGCTGCTTCCGCTTATGTTTATCATTGTCTTTCATCCCTTGTACTTCTTTTGGCTATTCTTGTCTTTTCTACTCTCAGATTATTACCTATCGCTACTCCGGTCCTTGAGTACCCTTTATATAGTTCTGTACCATGTCAAGTACAGTAGATTGGAAATATTGCTTAACCCCTTGACTCGTGTGCCCTTGTGTGTTCCGGTTTCTCGCTTTATCTGTTTCTTTAACTCTGTTTCTTCACTCCATCGTTTTCACAACCTCTGCAATTTACTATCATCTATTTGGTTCCGCTCTGTTTGCGCCGCATCAGGTCAGCTACCGCTTGACCTTCCGCTTCCGCTCATATCGCTATCAAAGCCGCTTGCACTTAGTGGGTCCTACCCTTCGAGTCGGAAACTCATCTACTCTTAGGCTTACTCGCCAAGTTCATTCTATCGCCTGTACGGACCTGCCGTCCCTACATTAGTCCCTTGGACGATCCCGACACGGGTCTTACATCCCATAGGCACTTCGGAACCGTTCTACACTCACATCCTTTCACATCTCAAACCAACTTTCCCAGTTCGGCTGAACAACAGAAGTACGGAGCGTATCCGCACTTTGGTTTCCAGGTTTGTAACCCGCGCTTGAAGGATTCCGCCTAGATCCTTACAGTATAATCCGGCATTTCCATTATGCACTCGGGGGTCTATACATACCGGATAATACCTTCCGAGATTTGTATAATCAGGCGTGATCGGCATGTATACATGCCAATCATACCCAATCACGATCATGGAGAAATGCTGATGGTGCCAACCGAGGCGACGACAAGTCTTCTGTAGTACTGTAACTCTTGTCGTCGCGTCGGTTGATGAATGTACCACTTTACTTTCAATTATATACACTTATGGAATCTGGACCATGAAGAAAAAAATCTGCTCAGAATTCTTTTCTTCTATTTTTGGTGGAGCGTTTGGTATGTATCAGGTCGGACGACCTAGTCGTCTTCCCTTTCTCGCTATTGGGAAACCGGAGATTGAAACCTGGTCTTGCTCTTGTGTGCGCCTTTTCAGGCAGACACGCCACCATGTCAACATCATGAGGAAATGCACTGGGGGCTACTGGGGCTCACGCACCGCCTTTTTTTCTTCCTATAAGTATACAAAGTTGAACCATTTGATTGAGCCATGTAGGCCGGTTGAGCAGTTGTCCCCATAGATCTTGTCTAGAATGTGCCAGTGGCCATAAGGACCCAAAATTGAAAAGATGACTTATAAGCATCAAAGCGCTGTCGAATACCAAATTGGTGCCGCCAATGGCAAAGCGCCCAAAATTACTGGTTCATTTACCTTGTTTGTTATTATTCAGAATGGTGTTTGGATGGTACATACGAGGCATAACTAAGTATAAAACGACTACTTTTCTCTCTGAAGCTTGCTTCAATATAGACTAGCGCACAAGCTAGGACAGAACCCTTGAATAGTATATGGTCTGAACCCAGTTGAAATGTTTGGATTCTGGCTAGTCTCGAGAATCCAGACCATCTTTGTAGATTCTGGCCCATTATACGAACCAAATTAAGCTCTACCTTTCTTACGGCTAGGTCAAAAATTTCCAGTATGCCCAGAGCTCCAATTTTGATATTTCTACGCGGTGTAGAGCTTCGAATTCATACATCGTGAATTGACAAAGTCGACAACCTCACTACTCACAGACTTGACTGGCAACTGGCTTGGGAAATGCTTGGGACCCAAGGGGTCATGATACAAACAAAAAATCCGGCTCCGCCTACGGAGGGCCCTTTGATACGAACATCCCAACCAGGTGTTGGGTGCTGAAACCCCTCCGATGATACAAACTGGTCAACCGGGGCACAAGGGTATATTCAAGGAGATTCAAGAGTCCTGCACCTGCACCTCGTCATCACCAATCAATAGATGTAAGCTTGGTATGATCTGGTATGATGGCCTGTGCATGTGATGGCCGATGATGGCCCTCACATGCCAGGCCTCCCCTGGATTTGCAACTTTCCCTGCATTTTGTTTGTCAATTCGGTAGAGCAGCATCCACTTGTTCCCGGCCCACAGCATGACCGCAACTGCTTCACACCAAATGCGACCACAGCTGGGACAACATACTTACCGCACTATGGTACAGGGTGGATCAGGAGGAGCAGTTCTCCAAATCGTGCGTCCGCAAATCCAGCCACTTAGAAACAACGAGCAAAGATCCTTGCAGTACTTTACACTGACTTGAAAATGGTAATCCTGCTCCGTCGACATGGAAGGTCAGGACCAGCCCAAGCCAGTTTCTAGCTAATCCCACTTTCACTCATCGTTGCAGACTTTATATCAGATAATCTAGCCTACTAGATTTATTCCAGCGCCTGGCTCTTTGTAGTCTCGTTTCACTCATGGGGCTCTTTGGACCATATTGGTTCATTGACTCCGAGACTACTAGGTCATACAAGATGTTCAGGGGTTCAAGGGTTGCAAAGAAGACTTAAATCAATGCCATCCAAGGTGATTACTGTAGTTGAAGGTACAAGAAGGGAAAACTTGCAGCTGTCTGATTATAACAAGAACGCTACCATTACTCTGTGCCAGACCTTCAGTTTGGTGTAGCAAAATCCTCCTCTGTCTGCGGTCGACTGTATCTGGGACAAGTCGCGCACCAAAAACTATATCCTGCCGCAAATAATCCCAACGCACTTGTATAATTTTTAGATCTTCTGAAATGTCCTTCCTTGTGTCTATTTCGACATTGAGCCTCCTTACTTTCTCCTCTTCATTGACAATAATCCCCTTCAATAATGTCCGAGCTTGTTCGTCTGGCAGCTTGTACTCTTTCATCAAGACTGGAACCGCGTTTCGAATTCTGTCTGTAGATTGTTCGCGCTCCATCTGCCAGGAAAAGTAATTGTTCGTCAAGCTCACAATAATTCCAATGACATGCTCGTATTTTCGGGCTAGCAGTTCTTCTTTTTTGCCAAATTGTAATGGGGTTTTCATGGCCCAACGAATCAGGTTGCACACGAAACTATATCATGCGTTGGTTAAGTCCTGTATCAATTCAAGATATGAAGATGGGCTTACTTATAGTCGAAATTGGTCTTCCTATATGGAACATAACTTTTGAGGATTTCAAACCCCCCCTCAACACTATCTCTGTGGTGAAGAGAGGAGTCCAAAGCTGCAAGTAGCGCCAGGTTCTCGGGGTCGTTTTGGTCTGCAAGTTCCAAACGAATATTTTGCAGAAACATCTTCATTCCACCAACAAGTTGGCCACCATACTCGTTCTCGTCATATTTCTTGTATAGAGCCTGGCGCAAGATGGAATGTTCGATACACGCTTCTCCAAATGGAAGATCTTCCATCATATCTAGTGCGGGTGGGTCAACTGAAAGTTCAATCGATGTAACAACGAGGTATTTTTACCATCTACGATACACAGGAACTCAATGAACTGGATGGCATATTTGAGTCGTTCCTTTTCCGACATTGGAAGACATAATCCAAAAATATTTCCTGAGGGTTGTTGTGACGATACTCTGCTTTCTTTCTTTCCCTCGCGTTGGGGACTGTGCAGCTTTGGATGGTATTCCGTAAGGCTTCATCTATAGTCGCCTGCGCATCGAGCTGACAACTTTTGACAGGAAGTGAGCTGAAATACGAGGTAATGTTGGTAGTGTCGATATATTGAGCTTTGAACGGGGCCATGATTTGGTTGGTTGGATATGACAGCGGGTGCACATAACTCTTTTATAGGTTCTCTGTTTGCCATTCCAACTTGTAAGATATAATATTTCGTCATAGCTCCATTGGCTCCTCAGCATAGCATGGAAAATTTGGCACTTATTCATCCAGACTTTGCTGCTTGTAGCAATGTGCAACATCCATTTAGCGCGTACACTCCGGAGGTTGTTGATAAGACCTTTCAGATATGTCTTGTGGAGCATTATACCTGTGGAGTATTATACCTGTAAAGAACGCGCCAATGACATGGTGTGCATCGATAGGGTTTTTGAAGGTTCAGGGCGGAGTTTTCATTCCATTCCTTGATTGTTTACCTTTGTGCATTTTTCTTTTCTTTTAACAGCATTGACGGAATGATCCTTGCGTGTTAAGCTGACATCATACCTCTGAGTTTGTTCTGTGAGTACAGTCTCAGTTGAACCTTCCAGAGGTAGCTTTATGGATATCCAAAATCGTGCACCAGCACAGAATACACCGAGTGATATTAGTTTTAGTATTGCTTCCTCAGCTCGGACACTAGGGTCCACCCCCAAGTATCCCGTGGCGAACAAACACACAAACACACGCCACCTACATTCCAGACGTCAAGATTGTCATATGTTTACAGCTTCGTCTCCCGCTATAGAGTATACCCAAAATCTATGAAATGCTTAGGGATGTAGCGCTAGCATCGGGATATGGAAAGTACGTTATATCTTGATACCATACTTGAGTCTTAAGATCTTGGAGAGCCAGCAACGCAGTGATAATCTGTCTATGTTGTCGATGGGAGCTTCTGCATAAACGTTGGCCCTCCCTCCAGAGTAAAAAAACTGTCATACGTGCCCGACCACCTCTTGGGAATCTCAGAGTTTAGCCGGAAGTTTCAATCGGCTAAATTAGGCCCATATGTACAGCTTTGACCTAACTCAATCAGTCGAATTTCCATGGTGCCGGCCTGTTTACCTTGTTTCTGAGCTTATTGGAACTTATATTTTGAAGCACGTCCAGACCTACAGAGAAATTCAAGAGGAGATCTCAGGCCAAAACGCAACCATTGCCAAAATCAGACAACTTTCGGAAATCTATTGATGTGTAATCATACTTAGTTTATGCGAATGGCTACTAATAGGTACTATTGAGCTAATCTAGTAAGTGCGCGAAGAAAAACCCGTTTGTTGTTGAGTGCAGAGCCGGACAATCATAATGATATTCTAGATCATGTACTTGCCTCTTCCATACTAGGTACACCACCAATCGAGTCCGATGTTAGATAGAGATCGGCATCACCTCCCCAGCGGATTGTTACCTCACTATCCAATTTGATAAGTTTTGAGGTTGTCCTGACACTGAATTCCCCGATTTGAGAATCATTCCCTGATGTAGAATGACCCATCAATATTTTCGAGACCTCGTTTCAATATCGCTTGTAATTCTCTACATGTTGTTCAGTAGATGACCTATATACATTTTCAGTATCTCAACCCAATGACTTGTTCATTGTTTGGAATGACTCCCAGAATGCTCCTTGCTGATGCTCCCAGCATTGGAGTTGTGTTGGTTAGGAGATTTCAGATCAGTGATATTAAATAGAGAAACTATATCGTGTACATAGATTTGTGAACTAGAGAACATGTGTGCACAGAGCGAATACAGGAAAACTAAAAGAAGTCATATGAAAAAGACATGCAAGAGAGGAAAATGATAGTGGAAGACTGTCTACTGTTGCATGTAAAGGTGGATGGAAATGAAGCACAAAAGCGTTGACGGAGGTACAAGAACTAGAGATGACGAACAAGGTGTTCTGTAAAACAAATATCAGAAAGAATGCAAGCAAACAAAAGCCAGTTCCCCGACTCTGACCGAAGGGAAGGGAGGGTCTTGTAGGTGTCAAATGAGTGTTGGATTCTTCCAAAACCGCCAGATCGGGTATTTCTTTCCCACCTGATGTTGAACCGACATGCCGGCTAATCTTGTGATCCCTATTTGATACGGTCATCGGCTCCTATTGAATCCTATAGCACCAACTGCCGTGCCTGTGGTGTTCATGACCACAAGGCCCACCCCGAGCGGCGCATGCGCTTTGGATTTTGCAGCACTTGAGGACCCTTGCCCTCCGCTGGGACTTCTTTTGAGACAATAGCAAACAATAATCATGGTGAAGATATGCTTTTTGATTCTTCAAATCAGAGCTTTCACACTAGCCAAAACAGGACGAAGTAGAGGTAGAGGTAGAGGTAGACCTAGAAGTAGAGCTTGTTTTAAAAGTGGAGCTCTATTTTTTGCCTGAAAGTAGATTTGATCGCAAAGTGGGGCACTACTTTTTCTTGAGCACGTGCCGCTCTTCCAGTATTCACCGGAGGCATCGGTCAGCGCGCGACGCGTCCCTAGCAGCTAGCTGCCCTTTTTGGACATGGATACTTGCCCAATACTTTGAACAATGCAAACAATGGGTTAATTTGTTCATATAATAATTATTGTCAAAAGTACTTAAGCTCTTACTTTCAATTTTGTATGTGTTTCTACCTGGTGACTTGAGCTACTGGTTATCGCCGAAAGCCCTCCAATATTCCACCGAAATTCCAAATCCATAATGATGTAGAAGTAATGTAGAAGGGTTTGAACTTTGCACGGTTCAATATATACAATTTCCGTGTCTACTGCATTGAATAGACAATGGAATATGTGACCACATTGAGCGAACAATGAATGGACACCAGATACTTAGTACATCGACAAATACTGTTAGTTCACTGGACAGTTGAATCAAAGAGAATAACACACCTTAGAGCCCCGCCCAGTCCCCCCAACTTTTTCACCCAGTCAAGAAAGGCATCATGCAACGATGGAGCCACAGTCAATATAAGTTGAACTTGATGGAGGACCAGGTACCGCCCTTGATGCGCGCGGATTATCTGAAGCAATGTGCATCAACTTGAATGGCAGTACCGAGATCAAGTGACCAGCCGGCGCCGGGGTCCGGAATCGAGGTCATAAGTTAGTACATTTGGCTTAGCTCTACTTTCTTGAACAGCTGAAAAAGTAGATTTGGGGCACCTCTACCTTGCCCTCTACCTCTACCTCTACTTTGCAGGTAGAGCTGTTTCTGCTACTGTGAATGTCCTCCTTCAAATGATGGTTCAACTATTCCAAGGCCTTTGATCACCTCAAGAATATTTGTCAAAGGGAGTATCTTCGGAGTAAGGAGTCCCGCCCTTCGCCTCTTTCGGCTTCCGTTGTAGGTGGGACGTGTTTCGTCTGGGGTATGGTTTATCCTCCCGGAGGGGGGTATTATTTTCCTTGATTTCTATATTATTTATCTTACCTATTTCGTTTATCCGAGTGCCTATCTCTGTTAAAGGTATGATTTATACAAAGTGTCCAGACTGGGGATTGAACCCAGGACCTTCTGGTGAAATCCCAAGATGCTCTAACCAACTGAGCTATCTGGCCATGGTTACAACTACTTGGTATCTCATCAATGTAGTGACAGAGGTGCCCTAGTGTCCTCAACCATTATAAGGCATTACATGGATATCTTTTGATCCAACCCCCTAGGTTGATTATATAGACAAGGGCATTTACACATAACACATACATCTCACCATTGTAGGGTGTCAGGATTGATTATTAATCCCAACAATCTCTGACTTGGCAGTTTCATGTATTGACTTATATACAGGTCATGTTGTCCTAATCCCTCAGTCGTTGTCTTGCACACTTCTGAGGGTACATCTACTTTATTTATATTTCTGTGATACTCATATTTACGCTTATGTACTTAGCTAAGCTTATACGTGTTTCACAGGTACTTACCGATCTCAAGATGAGTCATTGTCTTGCACACTTCTGAGGTTAAGCTTATACGCGTTTCACAATATTGTGGTGCACCTTCCACAGAGTAGAGTTGTAGACTCCATTATTATACCCAATCAGGCTGGCATAGCATGAGCTATGCCTGACTGAGATTGCATTCGCTGGTGAAAACATCTCCTGAGTCCTCACTTACCCTCCATGGTGTTGCGGATCCATACAGTAACCAGTTTGGCTTGGATAATAGAAGTCCCGCCACCGTGTTTGACTTCGGGATAAGTATCATGTATGCGGGTAATGCTTGATCCCATCATTTATTTTATTCCTCAATCTTCTTTGGTCCATTATTTTCACATCTTATCTCTCATCCGAGCTTGCTTATTTAACTTGTTATGAAGAAGCACCCCAGTTGTTGCACTCGACGTGTTCCTGGGTGCATATTTATTCTTTTTACTTTACCTACTATATCCAGTTGTGTCATGGCTTTGGCAAGTGCGCCGTTTGTCTGGAATTATCTCGCTGTGAGAGGAGATGTTAGTGTGGTTAGGGCATTTCCGGATCTGGCAGTTGGTTCAAGTTGGTTTTTTCAGGTATTTAAATGTTCACATGAAGTGCCCATTACTTATTTATATTCAACCTGGATTTTTTTTGTTGATTGATATTATCATATTTGGTTCTAGCGACTTGTCGGTCAGCGCAGTACATCATCGGGACCAAATACTAGACCTTGCGACTGGCTGGTTTTAGATTTTATCTAGGGATTATTGACTATGCTATTCTCCAGACCACCATCGTCCCCTTTGTTCTCCTGGTATCTTTCTGATGCCTGTGAAGTGCCAGGATGTGGTGCTCCTAAAGGGCTTCATGAAATGAGCTAAGATCAAGAAGGAGAGAGTAGAGAAGAAAGGAGGGAAAGAGAGGGCAGGAAATAAAGAATGGAAATAGACAAAAAAGCAAATGAAACCATTGTATCCGCATTGGCCGTATCCCTTGTCCCTACTGACTACTGTACCAATCTAGATATACCGAGTAGTTCTACAGGTACAGTCTTTATCAATATACAAGTTGTTGCACTCTATGTGTTCCTGAGATATTATACTGAGTAGGTCTACACATGGGATGAACATCATTTCTCATACTTGGAGGCTTACTTTTATCTGCAGCACAGGTTGTTCCAACACCTGAGTTGATTTGCAATGTGACAGTGTGACGCTGGTGCAGGTTCACTGAGAGCAGCTCTAAAGTCAGTGGCAAGACAGCAGTGGTAGTTGCCAACTTGCTCTTCTCTGTTCAGTGTTATTACCCTTGAAAATTCTTGATTTTTTCCTACTTTGTCTCACTTATTAAGTGATGTGAGAGCTAGGGCCAGAGTTGTTGGGCAGTGTTACAACCATGCCGCATCGGCATCCCTCGGATCATCGCCGGATCACCTCTACTATCATCCCAGCACCATTCCGATTCCATCCCGTCTATTTCCGTCATCTTATCTCTTTTTGTTACCTTCCTATCTTATCTCTTATCTTTGTCCGATGACGTACCGCCATCGGACCTTTCGGATTACTTTCTAATTGGTTCTTATTATCTTTCGATTATATTCCCTTTCTGATCTATTGAGTATTATTGTCTTATGATTGTATTACTTACTTCGGTCTTCCGTATACGTTTCCGACTATTGTCTTCTACCAATCCGGAAGCCCCGGACTCTTAGTATATAAGTAGTACAACCTTGTACAGTAGTCCTCAGTTTAAATATCAACTTGGATAAACCAGACCTTCTGTCCGACTAAGTTCCGCCCTAGTCTATCTTTCTTCCATCTTACTCGTCAGCCGTTACATCGGCCGAATCTATCTTTGTCTCCTGAACTTCATCTTGGGACTATTCGGCGTGACGAGGGTCTAGCTAATAGCTATACCGCACGTCCCACTTCTTCTTCAATCTCCGATATCGGTCTGAGACCTACTTTGTCAATACATACCTTTCGGATACTGATCGGGTCCCTTTGGTCTTGCACGATCTTAACAGTATATTTAAACTTGTACTCGTTAACGTCGTATCTGACAAAAAACTGTTTTTTTTTAAAAAAAACAAATGCCTCCAAGAAAACCTCCTAGAATTTGGACAGTCTCTGAGACTCGGATCCAGCCGACCGAGACTCCTAATCCCTTTGTGGCCAATGCTCAGTCATTTGTGCCTTACAATGATTCTGTTTCTGCGGCCGGAAACCCTCGCCAACGTGGCTCGGGTGGCTTTGGACCCTTGCGCAGCTGTTCCGAACACTTCTGTCTCTACTGAGGCAGTCCTAGGTAACATCAATGTCGACCAATACGACATTAGGGAAATTCCCAGTCCTAGTGGTACTGCACTAGTCCTTACTCCTCGTCGCGGAAGGATCGCTTTGGCACCTTCCCCTTCCTTTGCCGAACAGCTCCAAGGAGCTCTCGAACCAATCTCGTACCACTACGGGTGACAACCGGCCTCTGATTGTCAAACAACCAGAGGACACAGGAGAAGGAGGATTTGCAGATGAAGGTGAGAATCTGGACGATAATCCTCCCGACAATCCTCCCGATGACCCTCCTAACAACCCTGATGGTGATAATGGGGATGCTCCCCCTGGATCTCCGGACAACCCCGATAATGGTGGTGGTGGTGGTGGTCCTCCTCCGCCTCCTCCCCCAGGTAATGGTGGTGGTGGTGGTCCCCCCGGCGGTCCCCGCCGCGGTGGTAGATTTCTCGATGCTCGCGGCCAGCCTGATGCCGGCGCAGTATTGGAACTGATGGACAAATTCGGAGGATCTATCGATTCCATCGCAAATGCTTTGACCCTCCTCGGTGGCAAGTCAACCGAACCATCAGAAGCCAAAGCCAAAGTCAAGGAGCCCGATGTTTTCGACGGCTCTGAACCTTGGAAACTCAAGGAGTTTCTCGTTTCCCTTTCCTTAGTCTTTATTGACCGCCCTTCATACTTCACTGACCAGAAAAAGGTCATGTATGCTCTTTCCTTCCTTACCGGATCTGCTCAGGAATGGTCCGTACCGGACATCCTGGATCCGAACCCGATAAACCCCCCGGCATAGATGAGCTCCTTTTCGGCACTCGTGAAGGAACTTCAAGACCATTTTGGTCTTTTCGACGCCCAGGGTGAAGCCGAGGATAAACTCGGTAATATTCGGATGAAGGAGAATGAACAGGTTCGGAAGTATAATACCCGATTCAATACCTTGGCGGCAATGACAGGGTGGGATGACGTCGCCCTTAAGTGGGCTTATCAGCGTGGTTTGGTGACTAGGATCAAGGATGAAATGGTTCATGGTCCAACACCGGCAACGCTTTCGGCATACCGCGCCAAAGTGCTTGAGATTGATAATCGGCACTGGCGGCGCAAAGAGGAACATAAAAGAGAGGTCGCAAGGTCTTCCAGAGGTGGCTCCGGCGGTAAAACTTCCTCTCCGACAAAAAAGGGTTCTCCAAACTCTTCCTCTCAAAATAATCCTTCACAGAATTCCGGTTTTAACAAACCTAACAACTCTTCCCAAGGCTCCGGACAGCAACCAAAAAAGCCTTGGAACAACAACAACAAATCGGGCCCTTCAGGTTCCGGTTTCAACAAATCTGGATCTTTGGTCAGCTCTGCACCGAAGCCTTACGCCAACCTTCTCGGCGCCGACGGACAACTTAAGCCTTCCGAAGTGGAACGCCGAAAGAAGGGAGGCCTGTGCATGATTTGTGGTGGAAAGCATAAAGCGGAGAATTGCGATAAGAAGAGGTCAGGGGATTCTCGTGCCCGGGCCACTTCGACCGAGGAATCTGCGAATCCGACCGATACCGGTTCGGAAAAATAGTCCGCAGCTCCTGGACCCCGGTACGAAACGGGAGCTGCGTTGATCATGTTTGTGCCTCTGGGGAAGTCTATCTCAACGCATCCGCTCTTTCCGATTATGAACAATCACTTACAATTTCTTTATCTACTGAATTCCCTCTTCCCGAAGATTCCAATGAATCTTCCGTTCTTTTAAAGTTTATTACTCTCGTAGACTCCGGTTCTACCGATTGTTTCCTTGATTCCCGTTATGTCAATTTAAACTCTATTCCAACCTCTTCGATTCCGCCGATCAATCTCCGACTCTTTGATGGTTCTCTTTCTCCAAAACCAATTTCCGAAGTTGTGACTTTGGAAGTTCGGTTTCCGTCCGGCAAGCAGCTACCTCTGGCATTTTATGTCACTTCTTTGGACTCATCAAGCTGTTTTAGGGTACAGTTTCTTGTCCCGCTACAATCCGTTGATTGACTGGGTCACCAGAACCATTACTTTCCATAACACCGAGCACCCTGTTTCCGCTCAGATGTCTTCGCTTTTCGGATCCGCGTTAGGACCGAAAGCACCGGTTTCCTCCACGAAACCACCTACTATCCCGATTCGGCCGGCACCTTCGCCGCCAACTCAAACTCGCACTCGCCAACCTCGTCCTCTATCAGACAGGTTTCCTTTCGAACCAATCTATTCCTACCCTTCGGTTGCGCAAATGGCTTCGCATTTAGAGACTCCTGAAGTTGATATTGCACTAGTTGGCGCCGCCGCCTTCCATAAGGCTTGTCAAGATTCAGGTAGGGAACCGACCCTTCTCCGGGTTATTGACCCCAAAGTATCGGCACACTATGCAGCATCTGGTCCTTCGGCCAGGAGTGCTTCCTCCGAGGCACTTCCGATCCCTGCAAACTACCTTGACTTTGCCGACGTTTTCAATGAAGTCGCGTCAAAGGTTCTTCCTGAACATCGTTCTTTTGACCTCAAGATTGATCTGGTGGAAGGTGCTGAGCCCCCGCTCAGTCGCCTTTACCCTCTCTCTCCAACAGAGCAGCAGGCTCTTTGCAATTTCTTGGATAAGCAACTTGCTACCGGTGTCATTTGACCCTCTTCCTCTCCGCATGGTGCTCCGGTCCTCTTTGTACCGAAGAAGGACGGTAAACTTCGGCTTTGTGTGGACTTCCGAGGATTGAACAAGATTACCAAGAAGGATTGCTACCCGCTGCCTCTAATCTCGGACCTTTTGGATGCTCCGAAAAAAGCTAAAATCTACACCAAACTTGACCTGGCCCATGCCTATCATCTCGTCCAAATTGCCAATGGCAACGAATGGAAAACTACTTTTCGGACCCGATGGGGTTCCTACGAAATGGTTAGTTATGCCCTTTGGTCTTACTAACGCTCCCGCGGCTTTTCAAAGGTTCATCAACAACATATTCTCGGACATGCTCGATGTCTGCGTCATAGTTTACCTGGACAACATCCTCATCTATTCCGACAATCCAGAACAGCACTTGGAACACGTCCGCGAAGTCCTTCCAGGGCTCTGTGTAAACGGCCTTTTTCTCAATCCTGCAAAGTGCTTCTGGTTGGTCAATATGGTCGAATATCTCAGTTACATTCTCTCCGGCAGGATTGACCATGGCCGAAGATAAGGTTAAAGCTATTGTTGACTGGCCAGTTCCCCGTAAAGTCAAAGACATCCAATCTTTTCTCGGTTTCGCTAATTTCTACCGACGTTTTATTTATAATTATAGCGACATTGTCATACCAATGACTCGGCTTACCTGGAAGGGTGTGGCATGGCTCTGGTCTTCGGCATGTCAGGATTCCTTTGAAAAACTCAAGTATGCCTTCACACATGCACCCATTCTCACACATTGGGAACCAAATTGTCCACTTATCGTGGAAACCGATGCTTCCGACTACGCCTTAGCGGCTATCCTCTCAATCCGACTCTCAGATGGAGAAATCCATCCAATCGCTTTCCTCTTCCGGACCTCCCAGGCTGCCAAGCTCAACTACGATACTCATGACAAAGAGCTCTTAGCCATTTTCGAGGCTTTTAAAGCCTGGCGGCACTACCTCGAAGGCTCGGGAGACCCAATCAATGTTGTTACCGATCACAAGAACCTCGAGTATTTCTCTACTACTAAAGTACTAACTCGGCGACAGGTTTGGTGGTCCAAATACCTTCACACTTTCAACATGATCATTCGGTTCCGACCCGGAAAGCTTGGTGAGAAACCGGACTCCATCACTAGACGTTGGGACGTCTACCCAAAAGAGGGGGACAACGGCTACGCGCAAGTTAATCCACACAACTTCAGACCTATCTTTACTAATGAGCAATTGACCGCGTCACTCCGAGCTACCTTCCTTGAAGGACCGGCTCTCTGAGCTTCCATAGTTATGGACATCAACTCACTCCGTATGGACTACTCAAACCTCTTCCGGTTCTGACTTGACCTTGGGATTCAATTTCTATGGATTTCATTGAACAACTTCCGGACTCCGATGGCTATACCGCTATCTTGGTTATTGTGGATTGCGCTTCGAAGCAAGCCATTTTTATTCCTACTTACGACACTATCACCTCCAAGCAACTTGCCGAGTTGCTCATCTTGCATGTTTTCTCTAAGCACGGAGTTCCCTCGCACGTTACATCGGACCAAGGTTCCGAATTTGTGTCTGCATTCTTCCGAGCTCTTGGAGAAGCTCTCTCTATGACACTCCACTATACTTCGGGTTATCATCCGGAGGCTGATGGACAAACGGAACGAGTCAATCAGACTCTGGAGCAATACATTTGGATCTACTGTTCCTATCAGCAGGACGATTGGGCTAAACTCTTGGCTATTGCCAAGTTTGCTTACAATAACACTCCAAACGCCTTGACCGGCATTTCTCCCTTCTTTGCTAACAAGGGCTATCATCCCAACATCACCGTTTGTCCTGAGATTGTAAGAGCCCTGACTCTTAATGCCTCAGACCATGAGCAAGATCTCGTTCTATTAGAGAAATAGACCGAAACGAGTATGTGGTACGAGGATAAGAGTAGACTAATTATGTAATATCGGCGCTAACGGCAATGAACATGCCGTAGGCGTTACACATGCCCCCTAGATTGACCCCACAGGTCCATCTTACCCAAAAAAAAAAACAAAAGAGAAAGATGGAAAAGGGAAAACATAACAAAGAGAAACATACAGTCATCTAATAGGTAACGTACGATGTAGTATGCTGGCAATTTCCATAAGTGCAGAAGAAGAGAAAGTGTCCTGTGAAAATTGCCGGATTCTCTGGATGCTGACACTAAGTCCAGATTGAGATGGTGGTGGCACATTGGAGACAGTAGATCTCCAGCGCCATGAATGGGAGCATTGATTGGGAGCACAAATATGGTGATGGGGAGTTTCAGTGGGTGAGGGTGATGGCATGAGTGTACCAGATTGGGATGGGCAACGACTTGAACGAAGCAAGAGCGAACCAAACGCACCATACACATTGTGTTTGACACATTTACGAAGGCCTGTTGGTGGAACAGCAGTCACAGGGGCAACATAAGGCACAGGTGTACACTCGGTTGGAGTGTTTGAGAGATGAACACGAGCTGGCGGTGCTCCAGCTGTGTGTTCAAGCCCTGTGACATGTTTATCCATGAATACTTCGAGTTTCCGGCCTGCTTTCTGCAGTTCAGCCACCTCCCGTGCAAACTCTGAGGTTGGTTGGAGTTGAAGTGAAGGGGGAGTGGGTTTGGATGGTGAAACCAATGTCAGAGCATGTGGAGATGATTTCGACGTGTCTGACGCATTCGAAGCGAGTGTGGGAGTTGGTGATGAGGCAGTAGGAGCGGTCAAAGGTGATGGAGAACTCAGAGCAGGAGGTGGTGTTTGAGATTTGGACAGTTCCATCCCAAACTCTTCTCCAGTCTCTTAATAGACTCTATCATCTGAAAACAGACCTCTGCCTGGAAACCTTCTTCCTTCACTGCCAGCAACATCTTAATGTTGAATCCTGCACCACTGCCTCTGCCAAATTCCTACCAGCCACTGAAAGACCATGTTGTTCCCAGAGCTGCTTAAAGTTGACTAGCAGCTGTTGAATTCCCTGGGAGGAGAAGTCCAGGATCCCAGAGATGTGTGAGAGAGGATCATGAGGAACATAGAAAGGATTTGAGAAAGAAAAGAGTAAGCCAGAGCCATGACAGAGTCATGGCTTGAGTTGTGCTGTTGTGTGGTCATATTGCTGTAATAGTCCTATTCAGGACAAGGTTGCTCAAAAAAGTGTAAGAGCCCTGACTCTTAATGCCTCAGACCATGAGCAAGATCTCGTTCTATTAGAGAAATAGACCGAAACGAGTATGTGGTACGAGGATAAGAGTAGACTAATTATGTAATATCGGCGCTAACGGCAATGAACATGCCGTAGGCGTTACAGAGATTGACATTCTGTCCGATCTTGCACAAGATTTTGTGGTCAATCTAGATGAGCTTCATTCCTTCCTCTGAGATGAGATACTTAATGCACAAAAACGCTACAAGGACCAAGCCGATCGGAAACGCATTGCTCATCCTGAATATCCAATTGGATCCGAGGTCTTTGTTCTGGCAAAACACATCCGAACTACTCAGCCGACCGAGAAGTTTGCTGAAAAGTATCTTGGTCCTTTTAAGGTCCTTGAGCGCTCCGGCTCCCTTTCCTATAAGCTCCAACTCCTGGACTACCTTCGCCGAATCCATCTGGTGTTCCATGTATCACAACTTGAACCTTTGATTCCAAACTCGATTCCAAATCGGATTCAGCCACCTCCCCCACCAATTGAAGTTGATGGTGAAGAAGAATACAATGTGGCGGAAATCCTCGACTCAAAGGTCGACCAAAGATACAAATGCTGTCCTCTACGATACTACATCCGATGGGCTGGTTACGAAGGAACCAATGACGAGTTTGCTTGGATTGCGGCTGACGAGCTACATGCCGATGAACTAGTTCCAGCATTCCACCTTTGGTATCCGAGCAAACCCGGACCTACTTACCTTTGTGCGTACTTATACTTTTTCATTTTTACATCACTTTTCCAAGCGTCCAACAATGGACGTCGGAGGGGTTCAATTGCCGTGATAGCAAATTGAGCAATCACCCTTTCTCTTATCATTTTCTTTTCAAAGTCATTCCGACTTTTCTGATTCCGGCTTTGGCCGCATTTAAACTCACTTTAATCCTTACATTTCACTCAAGTTTAAAAACAAAACTTTTCTATACTATATACAATTACTTTTATGCCCTTACGGGCCGACAGCTTTCCGTACGATAAAACAAAAAATCCAAAAAACTACAAAGTCCAAAAAATTATTACGAAGGCCCGAGGCTTCGGCCGACGGTTCTCTACCTACTCTTCCTCTCCCTCTCCATCTTCATCACCTCCTTCCTCCGGATCCTTCTCTCCCGTTTCCTTCTCCTTCCCTTTTCCCTTTGACTTGGGCTTTGCCTCGACTGTTATGACTCGATCAATAGTCTCGTCCAAACCTTCACAGTATGTAACTCGGCAGTAAAAATGATAAGAGAAATTAATGAGATTATAGAGCAAGCCTTTCCGTTCGTTGAAACCGCTAGGCAAAAAATATATACTCAAACAACTAGGCTCAAGTAAAGTTAGTAACTAGTTTGTAATACGAAACTCACAGAAGTTATTATTTGGAGATAGCTCGACAAATAATAATAAGATTACCCTCGGAGATGGCTCGACAAGCAGTAATATGAATCAGAACTAATACTCGGAGATGGCTCGACAAGTAGTAGTGAGTATGGTGTCTAATACTTGGAGATAGCTCAACAAGTAATAGGAAGTTGCAACTTGAGATAGCTCAACAAGTGCAATTAAAGAAGTATTCACTAGGAGATAGCTCAACAGGTGAATATTAGTGGATACAACTTGGAGTTAGCTCAACAAGATGTATAAATGTGTATTGTAGCTTGGAGATAGCTCAACAAGATACAATGAGTTGGTCTGGTGATTCACACAATGATAACAGCAAACAAGTGGGGGTTTGGATTTAAGAAAAATAATACGTCTACTGTACATTGGTAAATCTGGCTTCCTTATATACTGTTTAATATGTACTAGTTAGGAAATGCTGCAGAATGACTAGATTTGAGTCATAACTGCGGAAATGCTGCGGATCAGTCAGCATGACTGTGGAATGGTGTGCAATGACTGTTACTGAGTCATTTAAGCGGAACTGCGGATGACTGATGTTGAGTCATTCAGTAGAGTCATGGATGACTGATATTGAGTCATTTAGTGGAACCGGAGTTGACTAATAATGAGTCAATACTGTGTGGAAGGTCTTTGCAGCTTCCATGGTAATGTGCAGCATTATCCGAAGTTGTGTTGAGAAGATAAGTAATGAATGTATGTGATAGTGTTAAGTGGTAAAATATTAATGATAGTAGTGGTTGTTAATAAATGAAAAAAGAGTGTGTATATGCCTATAGTGTAGAATCGGTCATAACATCGACGGGGTCCGAGTTGCCTTCCCTCCTCCTGAAAGCCCAGCGCATACCAACTAAGAAACATCGAGGGCGACAGTTCCGCCGTCAGGCCTCCGACCTGCTCCTCCAATGTGATCGAGAGCCGAGCGACCTCCGCTCGCAATCCCGCCACCTCCGCCGATAAACCCTCACTCTCTTCCTCCACCTTCCTTCGGCTTTCCCGGCTGACGAGCGAACACTTCACCTTTGAAGTGTTGCACTCGGAGCAGGCCTCGGTCTTCCCGCCTCGCCGAGTACAGCCCCAACTCCTTTGCCTCGCACCAAACACACTTCTTATTGCTCTTCTTGGCTTCTTTGGCTTCCGGTTTGTTGTTGTCGCCATGGTCGGGGGATGGAGGATCATCCTTGGACCTGAGTTGGGACCTACCAATGGGTTAGAAAAGAAAAAACTTTCAAGTCCCAAACAGACTCACCCTCGCGGCCGACTTCGGCGCCGCCCTCTTCCTCTTCAACCCACTCGGGTACTCGGCCCCGCGACATTTTCCTTCTCCCCTTCCTGCTGGCACCGCAAGGCAGCCGCCATCCTTTTCTCTCTCTCCTTGCTTGCCTTTTCATCGGCCAATGCTGCCTTGGACTTGGCAATTTCATACGCCTGGAGAGTCTCGGCCATCCGCTTCTCCTTGGCCTTCCTCTCCGCTCAGCCTTTTCGCTGGTTTCCCTCGCTGCCAGCTTGGCCGCTGCCCTATGTTGGTTAAT
>JADNRY010000883.1:0-22652 GCA_015501585.1 Rhodocollybia butyracea | reverse complement strand
TGTGTGCCCGGGGGGCAGGTCCTGGACAAGAGGGTCTTATTTGAAAATGATCGACAATAGAGTTTCTCCAGAGCAACGTCGTATGCTCATTGAGTGAGCTGAAAACCATCCACAGTGTTTCCAGAGATGAGAGCTGCTGGGGAGGCTTTTGGATTAGTATGAACAAACTCAATGAATTGGCTTTCCTGGTCCTTGGTAAGATGAAGCCTATAGGAGGGAATTTCGTGGTTGTGATCATGAATCCCATTCATATATCGGACCCCGCCAGACCACCGAACAATAGCAGACTTGTTTGGGCAAGAATGATGTGTGAGATTCTGATTACCACACTTGCATTCTTTAGAAAGCTGTTTTCGAATCGCTGATGGACCATGGGTATGGGGACGTATGGTAACTGCACAATCCGGATTTCCACAATGAATTGTCCCAAGACACTGACGGTAGGACCGGTGTCCCAAGTCTAGCATAGATGAATCCTTTGAGCTACCAGCCCGTTGCTTTCCACTTGAAGCATGGCAAGCCCAGTCCACAGCTAGGTTGCTGGTTTCAGCAACAACACTATGTGATAAATCCAAAGCCCAGTTTCCTTGTGGTGTCAATGGCCATCTACCATTTGGAAGGTTCTGCAGGTAAATATAAGAGGTTTCATCATTTACACATGAACCTGATAGTGGAACATGGGGCTGAAGATGACTATTCTGGGAGAGGACTACAGGGGATGGTGCATTGGATAACACACTGTGAGTGCCAATAGTGGAAGAAGGAATGGTGGGCGCTAAAGTCTCAGGAGACAAATGTCCTTGAGTGACCTGTGACCTGAGTGTGGGGGGCTGCAGTGGTTTCTCAGAATTTGTCTCTGAGCTCTGAGCAGTGATGGATAAGTCTGGGAATGAAGGAGGCCAAATAGAGGGGGTATAATGGCCAAGGGGCCGATAGATTACTGGAGGTAGGAGGAAAAGAATATTGACCAAAAGATTGTGGAATGGAAGCCTGGTAATTGAAAACTCCAGGCTGGCCATTGGGTAACATGTTGGGGAAAGGGTGGTTATTGTAAAAGTATGGTCCTTCACCTAGGGGGCCTGAGTGTGAGGTTGCCATTTGTTGCTTGAGCTGGGGAATGGTATGTGGAGCCTGATTGGCCTTTTTAGCTATCATAAAACAAGTCAAAAGAATTCAACACAATAAGTTACAGGACTAAGAATGAGAGGGCATACATTGTTTCTCTTTTTCAACTGGCATATCAGGGCTAATGAAAGATGCAACCCTTTGACGAAGTTTATGCTAGTATGATAACGCTCAATAAATAACAGAATACAGTATTTTTAAAACAGTCATTACCCAGCCTTCAGTTAACGAAAACATGTTTGAAAGCAACTGTAACTTAGTTTTATCTAATCTGATGCTGTCGAACTTAAACGCTTTGAAGCGGGCGGAAAAAAAGGGTCTGGTATCTCGAACTAAGGGTATTTATACCTAAATCAAAACCCATCATTTTCGTCCCTAAAACTATTGGTGCGCTGATCGCGCACGGCGCCCGCATGCCTGTTGTGCACAATATTGCTGAGAGACTACATTTATGTGCGTAGTGGACTCCAAGTACTTGCAAATGCCACAGACCATTAAAGTTAATCAAGATATGTATATATAGATTGTAGATTGATTCTCTAACACTGATGCGCAACTGTACAGTAAACTACAAGTGCCGTACAGGTGCCGTACGGCCGCACAGGTTCGTACAGGTTCCGTACAGTTCCGTACAGGTTCCGTACAGTCACTTACTGGTTCCGTACAGGGGTTACTGTAAAAGCTAGTGGCCCGTTACGATCCGTTTACCAGTGTTCATGAATTGTTTAGCTCAGTCTCTCCACCAAGATATTTTACACCCCCAAATCAAGGCTGCCGAATCATTTTTAGCTCAAGAGAGTGAGTTTCCGTCATCCCAAATCTTCAGCGATTGCCTCTAAGTAATTGAAACTCACGCGTCTGGTGAGGTTCAATGTGGGATTTACAGACTTCAGAATTTCACGTTTAGCAGGTAGCACAGCTATAGCCTGGAAGGCCTTCTGGTAGTGGATGTATTGCTGTTTGTACGACTAGCGGAAGGCATATCAGTCATATACCGCATCCAGAGAAATTCAAATGAGGAATTCGCTATTTTCTGTCATCGTACGCGATGGTGAGTAGCTACAGCAGTGGCCTTCCCATGTGTTAACACTACTATTTCAGGCACCCTTTATTTCTTGTAAGATTTATGTTAGTCTCTACGAGTCGACGACATAACTCAAGGAATGATAATTAGTTTCATGACGGTGTCAAATGTGGCAAACATTGTTTCCCTTCAGGCGAGTGTGCTTGCCGAGTTGTTGTCCCACCTAATTGACTCTACGGGTTGGTTCCCTACCAGGTTCGCAGTGTCATCACAAATCGGAGAGGTTTCGGCAATGAATGGTAGTTGCCCGAAATCTAATGTAACTCGGCATAATGATTGAATATCAGTAAAATATTTCAGCTCAGATTATCATCTATTATCATTGAATATATTGAGAGGCAAGTAATCTGTGATGACGAGAGTTACAATACATGACAACATCTGGAGGATATTAGAATCATGTACATTATTAGAGCGTAAGGCATTCACAGGTATTAGAATGTAATGAACCAAGTAATGAACGATGGGCAAAAAATTCTTGCCACCAGTAAAATTTCGTTCAGAATGCTCATGATACGAGAACGTGAGGTGAAAACGTGTATTTGCACGAATACTTCTAAGTAATTGATACAGTGGAAATGTATGCTACGTGAATCGTAACAAGGACAGGAGTAGGAGGGGGGAAGAAGACAGTATAGGATACAGAGGGAGTGGGAGGGGAAGAAAAGCGGGTTAGGAACCGGGAAAGGAAGATAAGTGGGCGGAAAGGGAGCTGGAAGGGGAACGAGCGTCACGTCAACCCAAACTTGTATCTTGAAGACTTGAGCGTTGATTTGTTGGACCGGTGGGCTTGATTTCTTTGAAATTCTTCTCGCCTTGGTATTAAAACTTGTTGTCATTTTGGAAGAGAATCGTTTGCAGGACAGAAAAATTTGCTTGAGGGCCCAGTGTCTGTGGAGTTGAGGCGCTTGCTGTCTCTTGAGGGAACAAACGCGACGGTGATGGGGGGAGAAAAAGAAAGAGCGACTTATTGCTGAACTCAGGGTGCATCAAATAATATAATAGGTTTTAGCGAAGAAGCGGCCGGGTAAGTCAGCCTAAGTCATCAGCAAACTGTCGCGGGTGCTGATGCCAAGCAGGGTTGCCCTTGTTGTCCTTGGAGTAAACGACTTGGTATTTGTTTTCGAGGTTTCATGATTGCGAGCTTTGAAAGAGGAGCTGACTTTGGCCGGACCAGGCTACTATTAATAGATTATTGCTGTTGGCTAACATAACCTCAAATTCAAGGCTATGACTGAAGTCAAAAAGATGCATTATACCTGCAGTAAACAATCAGAGAGGGGGAAGACGCACTGGAAACGAACCTGCAGGACATAATCTTTCCAACTATAATGAATGGTATCACCAATGAAATATGGAGGACGCTGAAACATCACATATCACACCAACATAACATGAAGCTAAGACCATGATACTAATGTAATTTGAGATTAAAACCGTAATACATCACAATATCGTCTTATAATTCCTTGGCTATGGGGACGTATGATATTCTATATGATTAGCACAAGAATTTGATGCGTAATGCCCTTTTGTATCATCCGACAGCAGCTTCCCCGATTTAGTGATGGTACGTCCTACCTCCTAGCACTTACTCGTCTAGCAATACTCATACCGGTACCGTACCAGCCTTTGCGAATGAATTTTGTGCCTTTGGTGGGATGGTACGCTATGACATACTCTGCAATATGTGTGCTAATGATGTATCATAGTCTGTCGGTAGCCCTTACGTCTCGGATGATCCTCAATCTAAACGAAGCTGCAACAACGGAATCTTACACTGTCGATCATTCAGCGATTTCAGGAATCGCATTCAGTCCTCCTGAAGATTCAACAGATTCTTGATTACATGAATGCGACCTTGTTGATTTCAGGTCAGGTAGGTTAATCAAGCTGACCACCTCATTGACGCACATCCATGAACCTGCAGCTTCACCGTTATTTCAGTGAGATACCAGTGCTGTACATTATAAAGTTTTCTACACCATTGACTCGAAGAGCAACTTTCGCCTTGATTAAGATGATATGATCTAACGTTTGACGAACTCGCCAAAAATATTGCACCGACCGAGCAGCATATAATGCTAATCGTGAGTAGGTAGGCCTGCCACACCAAGTGCCATGCACCGCCGACAGATAGTACACTAAACAAGAATATCTACAAGAAACGAGATCTACAAGAATCGCAACCAAAGACCTAGTCCCTTATCCAAAGCCAAAAGGCCCCAGAACTATAATGCCCTACCAGTCCGTAAGCAGGACCATCCCTGTGTAATCCCAGCCGAAAGACTGGTACGTTTGAGAAAATAAAATGTCCCCTCCGATCGCTCATTGACTATCCCTTGGATAGTGAATGGCCCAATTCCGTCAACGCCCTTTCCACTGAGCTCGTGGGTATGGTCCGGCTTGCTGCGCACCGGAAAGGGATAAGGTCAAGGACATTGGCTCATCACAACGTTCACTACCTCTGCTTAGGCAGTCAGAGGATGTGCGAGAAACAGTTGTCAAGCGCAACTTACCCGTACGTGTAGTAGCCTACCCAATCATGTTCACCCTCAAATTGTGCGAGACATCCTTTCAGGTAGTTCGGTGAGACTGGGTTAGGCTCGGGAGTGTGGGGTATGAGCGTATCTCGTCTCCCTCTCAGGAAGTTGACCATTGCAATGTGTAACGTCTGGTATAGAGCATGTGTTGAGGCAACCATCTCTCCATTCTCAAGCAGACCATCAGCTCAAGTGAGATCAATAAATCGTAGTATTGTACTCACTGCCAAGTAGTAATAGTCCTTCTGCCCGGACCGAACGTTCCATAAGACACTGAGGGTCCTCTGTGGAATTTGAAGTGTTCGAATCATGTTGGGGTCAGACCGGTCAAGCCTGGGGAGGCGGAGAGGCCGATGGAGGATGAGCTGGTGAGCTGGTACTGCTGCGCTGCAGATATCAATGCCAACTCCGTTGTATCTGCAGAGAGATCTTTAAAAGCGATCGCAGCACGACCGGCTGGAGATCCGGCAACACGTTTGATGTTATGCTTAACTATGCTCAACTTGTTAGTGACGACGCAGTACTAGTAAGACGACGGCCGGCTTACCATGCTCGACTACCTCGTCTTCAGCAGCTCGAATCTTTCTCCCGAAAGAGCTTCATCCGGAGACAGTCTCACGTCGCCGCAACTCCACCAATGCGTCAAAAGTCGGGTCCGATGGAAGTCATGCAGGTCAAAGTGGCTGGCAAAGACGTTCAGCCAGATAGTGGGGGTTTCAAAGACAGTTTGGTGGACGTTGCGGCATGTACAAGCTAGATAAACTAAGCTGGATGAGTCACCATAGCTAGTCAGTGTATCGCAGATGGAAATGAGGATGTCGTTGGGGAGAGTGGATAACATTTGTCACCGATTCCTCTCGCCTGCGCTGTGTGATGATCAAAACGCGGTATCGCGGGCTGGGACTGGGCCGCCAAAGCCGACATCCGAGGAGATTCCGAATGGCGGTGCTACCTTCGTTTTCTCTTCGGGCCCGACGTTCGAACGTTTAACTCTCTGTAACTGAATATCTTCTTCCTTCCTCTACATTTTCTCTATATGATTACTCAACGAAGAGAAGAGGCAGATACACCCGAGCACAAAAGGTTCGATCGACGATAATGTGATTAACATTGTCTGCTGTACAACTTGTGGTACAATCTGATAATCACTGCTGAGGCGCTGATTAAGTATCTGTGAGATCTCTCATCACTTCTTTACGCTACAAATAAGTCTCTACATGAGCCCAAGAAACAGGTGAGTCCTCGATATTACCCACAATAAACGGTGCAAATATCTTTTTAGGGAGCATTGGAGTCGTCGAAATCTTTGCAGGTATTAACTTCAGATTAACTTACAACCCTCGCCATAACTGGCACTGCATCACTTGAATCTGATCATGCTCGCGATCGTAGATCGGATCGCCTCACAAATCATATATATAACGGTCGATGTTTCTTAAGAACCCCACACGGTCCCGACTTCAAGTCCTCCCCCAGGCTCATATGGATGATATTTTTGAATTAGAGTCGACGTTGGTAGCTTTTCTCACTGCTGTCTGTCGTTATTGACGCTGTCCACTAGTCGTTGGGCAAACGCAATATTTGTGTCTTCCCTAGGCAAGTACCAACAAAATTTGTCTATGCTCTTCCGAATTGATTTTTGCCTTTCATAGTCTTTTTTTCTACGATCATCTTCTTACCTTGGGTTAGTAAACCATTTGCTCTCGCTTGCGGCTGCTTACAAATCCCCTACCAGATTCCGAGATAAAGTTGCTCTGGAGGCGCCCTAGGAATGCTGGCGGATACCTCTTTTTTGTCAATCGTTATCTTGCTTTCGGAAATATGTGACAGCAATTGCCTTGTTCTCTACTTCTTTCACTCCCTCGGTGAGCTGATTGTTTCTATGTTATTTGAGAGTTTCTGATGCATCTTTCTAGATGTAGGTACCAAACAGCGAGCACCGCCGCAACCTTTGCCGGTCTGAAAACCTTCTTGATCAGCTGTCGATCTCTGGATATATACTCTCAGGTGTTCCGATCGGTGACAGAAGGCATAGTTACTGGCAAGTGCATACACGTACTTACCATCACTAGTTCTAATTTTGATTTTACTACTTGCTTGATAGCTCTCTTTGCTCTCCGGGTCTACGCACTATATGGTTGTAGAAAGATTGTCCTTGTTACCTTCATGGGTATCGCAATTATTGGCACCGCAATAAGTATCTGGGTGAGTCGAATTTCCAGATCTGTTTTCCAGTATTCATGAGTTGTTTAGTTTAGTGTCACCAGCCAACATCTTCCAACGCACCCAGATCTGGGCTGCCAGCTCTTTTCTAACCCAAGCGAGTGAGCATCTCCTTCTTAATCTTCAGCGATTGCCTCTAATTGACAACTCAGCCCCTCTAGTAAGGTTAATGTGGTGAATTTACCGAGTTCACGATTTAACACGTTTAACAGGTACAGCTGTAGGCTGGGAGGGCCTTCTGGTAGTAGATTCATTGCTGTTTACACTGACTATGCATAAAGCATACCGGGCATATGTCTTGTCCAGGAATTTCAAGTCAGTAATTCGCTATTTTCTGTCCTCGTACGCGATGGTGAGTAACCGTGAATACAGGAGTGCGCTCTTCACTTACTATTTTAGGTTCCTTTATTTCTTGTAAGATTTATGTTAGCCTGACTGGCCTAACAGATTAACTCAAGGAATGAAATCAGGGTCATGACGTTGTTAAATTTGGCAACAATTATTTCCATTGAAGTGAGTATGCTTGCCAAGTTGTCTTGCATAGCTGACTCTTTGGGTCGGTTTGCCGCAGGTTCGCAGTGTACGTCTTACTAGTACTCTAGCACTTGCCATGCATTTACACTCATACGCACCAGCCTTTACAAGGAAACTTTTCTCCTTTTGTGGGATGGTAGCTATGGCGCATTTTGCAATGTTTTGCTAAATAACGTCATAGTCTGTCGGTAGCCCTACATCGCGGATGATCCTCAATCTCCACGAAGCTGCAGAAACGGGTATCTATACTCAGGTCGATTATACAGCGATTTCGAGAATCGAATTCAATAGTTTTCCTGAAGATTGAACAGATCATATGTGATTTGCAATCTTTATCAATAGCTGAAGGAAATACACGGTCTAATCATCTTTGCAAGTTTGCGGAGTAAGCCAAGTCACGGCCCAATGGGCTGGAATAGATTGAAACGCGAGACGAGCCTCCATATCCTCCGTTGCATCCACCAAAGTCGACCCCCAATACGTGCGCGCTCCTTCGTTCACTCCTTTCATATACATTTAAGTTCGTGGTACCATTTATTGCCCAGGAGAAGGTGACAAACTATATCTGATTACGGGAACGAACCGGCAATGGAGTTCGAGGTGAGAGGCTATGATCCGCTAAGACCCATGATCTTTTATCTTGTTTCGGGCCGATGTAAAGCAAGTTTAAAGTTTAGGTACTGTACAGTCAGCTAAGTCAGACGAATTTTGGAAACTAGGGAGTACTTATACTTCGGAGCACCCAGAGTGAACCGCAGTCTCAATGTTTTGCGACTCAGGTGACAATTATATCACGATCAAACCGCCGAGCATGTGGTCTGTAAATATACAGGATTCGGGTACCTCCCGAAATTTGAAAGATCTATCGTATAGGTCCTTATAAAAAAGCAGTGGATGTAAATGTTCCAATCGTTCTGCTGGTCCAGTCCCCACCAGCCCCCACTCGAGTACAGCTTGCTGGTCAATCTGCATCATCTTTCATACTTCTTGAGCATGCGTTCTAGCCTTGTCCCATTCATGCTCCTAGCGAGCTCCATACTTTCTGTGTGCCCAAAACCAGTGCCAGAGGTAAACGAGTTTTTTATTGATTCTATGCTATATGTATTCAGTAACTCAGGTACTGGTAACGCGCGCAGTCGGGACGTCATCGGAGAATCCAGGTAATCCAGTCGTGTTGTCAGCCAGAAAATTGGTAAATGTTTTACTGGGTTACTTATACAAGACCTAATAAATATCGCAGGAACCTTCCACCGTGATCCTCATTGACAAAGATGGTCAAGACTTGGAACACAGCAAGCTTGAAGATTGGCAGCGAGGATCTCTCACCAGAAATATCTTTACTCGAGGCTTGGGTGTTAAAGGCGTGTTACCCCCAGATTACATAGGGACATATAAACCAGACTCGTCCACCGAGCCCGAGAAGCCAGAGTTGTCAAGGAGGAACTGGTTTTATTTCAAACTCAAAGGATACAAAAAGTGTGATCCATGTTTTGGGTGGATAGCAAGCTCTCGTACTTGTGAGTACTCACTCCTGGATCTGGGTTGCCTTGTATTCCTCACATATATATATACGCGTTGTAGTTCAAGTCTTACCAGGGAGCGATAAAGCGACAGGAAACCACCTGTTTGGTAGGCAATATGTTGGCATTAGCCAGGGCAAACCACGCCATATGGGCTTCAAGGGCAAACAGGGCAAACCTGTGCTTAAATTCAGAAAAGAACACAAAGACTTGAAGAGGCAAGCGAATGCGAGGCTTGTACTCGAAGAGATGCAAAAAGAATGGGAGAACCTTGTGAAGGAGTTTAACAAGCGATTTATGGCTCCTGCTGATTGGATGGACATGGTCGATTACGATAGCGATACATAACCGTATAGCTTACACTGTCAAGTGATGATTGAACCATATGTGGCGTCGAAGGTCATACAATATCGAAGTTCATTTTCGTCAGAAAGAGACAGAAAAGATGTTGAAGGATTCCGCCTGCTTGCTCAACGTTGGAGCTCCGTTATCTCCCAAGCCTAAAAATAATCCACTACCACTCTCCATAAAGTTGTAAACACCTCCACCCTCATAAGTGATATTGAAAATCGCACTCGAATTGACCGATCCAAAGAGCAGTTTGCTGTTAAGGAACGGTGTAGTAGCGTTGGCTATGGCAGTAGCATCAGTGATAGAAGCGGCGGAGGCTATCCTGAAGCTATTCTCAGAAATAACCTGGGGGTTCGTCGCATGGATTATGAAGCGTTGCGAGGGCGTAGTGATCTTGTTTGAAGTACTCGCCGAAGTACTGAGAGCAGACCCTTTGGAAGAAAGCGCGAGATTTTTGTTGCTGGATTCAATTACGAGGTAACGACCTTCAGTTAACGAGCCTGTGATAGACATGTAAGAAAAGGAAAAATAGACGAAGTCAAAGAGATGGTATCCTTACCTCGCACGGTCTTGAACCCAGTTTCCGTGAAAAGTGAATTTGCCTCAGTTTGTTGTCCATAAGGGATCGGAGCCTCAATAAAGCCCGCAAATGCTTGTTCACAAAATACGTCCTATACAAAATTGAATCAACTCTATTGCAAAAATCACGAGAAAAACAAACGTACGCCGTCTAGAAGGGAAGTAAGAGGGTCAGCATGGGGCGGGGGAGTATCGGGAATCGGTGCGGCGGAGTAGTCCGGCTTGATTGAGAAATATTCAGAGAAAATGGCGATAAGAGATAAATGGCAAATTTACATTCTCAAAGTCGAATAGGTTGACGAGATTCGACATGTGTTCTCTCCTCCAATCGTTGATATTTGTGTTCTTGAAAGGCGTACCCTAGTGATGGAAGATGAGTTGTGGTCATCACCGCGAAAGGATACACATACCCTCGCAGCAGCCCACTCTTCCAAGAACAGATTCTGTGAGATGTGGTCGGAGGGCTCAGTGAATACAATGCCTCCTCGAGTCCATGGCGATATAACTGTGAACGGCAAGCGGAAACCAGGTCCCGAGGGAGCAAGTTCTCCCGTGAAAGGATTCTGAAGGACAGACCGCAATCAACAATGAGGACAGCGTCCTTCGATAAACGCTTACGATGATCCATTCACCAGGCGTACCCTTAGGCCTAAGTGGCTCGATCAGTGGTGCGAACGGAAGCAAGAACTCTGGGCATACGAGGTAAAAGGGACGACGCTATAGACAAACCACATCAGTCTCAAATGATACAGGTTCAAGACGCATACGTACTGGTCACCCCATCCTCCTGTCTCGTCAAAGCTGATGATTAGAATGGTCTTGTTGTACTTTTGGAGAGCTAACAATCGCATCCACGATTTCCTTCTGGAGCCAAGCGCCATCAACGGGACGGAAAGGCGGGTGCTCGGAAAGCTCTGCTGGGCCTGTGTAGTCCGTGAGGTTGTGAAGCTTAATATGATTAGTGTGCTTGGCGAAATATTTACCGATAAAAAATGAGACAGCTGGAAGAGTTCCCCTTAAACACACGGTAAGTACGAGGGTACTAGCATCATATCTCATTCTTACTCTGCGGCTTGCTTTTTTTGAGCAAGTCCAAACCTCCTTGCCAGTTACCCCCTCCGTTCATAGCCAATCCTGGAAGTGCGCTAAGTTAAAGAGTACGACGGCAGCCAATATGAAACGGACCTTGCTGGGCAAGTTCAGAAGTTGCATTGTCGTCTGCCAAGTTTTGCAAAAATTCAAAGCTGACTAGAGGATTGTCGCCAAAGCTAAAGGGGTTTCACTAAGTTTCATTTATGTGAAGTAAAAATAAAAGCGCACTTGTCGACCGCCTGGAATTCTTTCCATGAAATTCCGGCATCTTCTAGGAACTCCGGAAGCTTTTCGATCGTGTTGGGATCACATCGTATATCATGTTTTCTCCGACTTACAGTTTGCCAATCGTACGGGAAACTATAGCGAGAGTCAATCATAGATGCTGCATGAATACACAACACGTACCAGCTATAAACTTGAGGCGACGTGAGTTCCGTCCCATTCTCAAGTGTTGTTGTAAGACTCGAGCATCCTGGCGATCCGTTATTGTCCAAAACAGGACCTTGCGTCGTATTAACATTTCCACCAGGAATCCCTACCGAGCCCTGTTTGCCATATCACACGGTTGGGGTTGGTTGACTAAAGCTAATCAGTCACGTCCCAAATTGGTGAGAGACAAAGCTATACTGCAATAACTCCTTGCTGGTACATATCAACCACGGTCCATCCTTCGGCATAGCAAAATGGACGGGGAGATCTGAGCGCCTGAAGTGGCCCCATGATTGCGGCGTATTATTTTCGGCTGTTTAAAGCTACCATTTAGCAACCGTTCAATTCACAGAGGTAAAGGTACTCGCCAAAGATCCTAAGTAAGCATGTTCAAATCCGTGTCAATGATGGTTATTTTTGGAGGTTAAACTCTGTACTTGCATTAGTGCCAAAAGCAAAGCAGCATGATTTTCGCCCCATTGATTTGAACCGCCGTTCATACACTGGGTACCATTTATGAACTCCCCACCGCAGCGGAAAGATACCACGGAGAAGGAAGTCTGTGGCGTTCGAGAGGAAGGGGTTGACTTGCTGGAAGAACACCGAGCGTCCATCGGAGTTTACCTGCACACTAAGAAAGAGTTGTATCACTATCAGTGTAAATGGAGGAAACGCGCTCGCGTACTTCGGATCCTTGAAACCTCGAACTCCAGCCATAGTACCCTGTACAAATTTGTCTCAGGAGGGAGATTCAAAAAACGTTCTTAAACTTACAAGTAATGGTCAAACGCTCTGTTTTCTTGCATAAAGAGAACGATGTGTTCGACATCGGCCAAACTGTCTGCAAAAGCAGAAGTGGCCAAGGAGGCGGCGACAATGGCACTGAGAAGCATCCTTGTGAATTTTACATGAACCAGGCGGTTATATATGCATTATCGGTCACGTTGGAAAGATTTTTTTACACGGCAATGGTCTGTTGGATATCTGTGTGCTAGCTGACAGAAATAGCCAGTTAGCACATGCTTTGGACTGCACGTTCGAGAGGGAGTATTCCAACGGACCGTTGATAGTGAATACTTCCGTTAAATCTTTCGGTAACAAAACAATGTCCCGAAATAACCAGGTGGAACTTCAAGACTCAACGAGCGCAAGACTAAGGCTAGAGTAGTGTATATCTCCGAACCTCCTGAAAGCAATCTCCAGAGACTAAAACCCCGGACAGATGTATACTATGGGAGATAGGTCGCGTAGAGTAAGTAGAGTGAAATAAGGGGCCTTTCTACCCATCGGGCCCACTGTCGCGTTATGGAGATGTGATTTCACTATTGACACCAGTTTCGTTGCAGATAGAACGAGTTTTTGTTAATTCCTTGGTGAGAAATTCTTTCACAAAGATAGAGGGTTGGCGAAGATGAGCGCGACGGGACAATAGAATAGTTCATTGGAACGTTGGTCTGAAATATGAACAGGGAAGACACAACGTGTTGCTTCTAAATGTAGTTAAATTGCAGAAGAAAATCAAGTAGAAGTAGCTACTACGCCTACGATTCCCTGAAATTTTCTAGTAAGGAGCAGCAGCGGCTTGACATGTTGGAAGACACGTTAGATCACCTTCGAGGATAATGAGACATAACGACGTACTGCTTAAGCTGCTCAAGATACCAAGTGCATGAGGGAAGATCGGCCTTCTCAAGGCAGTGAGTGAAGTCTGCAAACGATGATATTAGCAGATAAACGCAGGCCAGTGAAGATCTCGTACCTTTCGCCTGAACTTCACAGCTCATGCCGGGCTGACGTTGAGGAGCCGGAGGAGCCTGAGCAGCCTCTACTGGGGGAGCAGCGCTGCTTGAGCCGCCGAAAAGCATACTTGAAAGACCATGACCAATGGTTGATCCAATAGCGACAGAACGCAGTGGCTGCCATTTGACCAAGTATTTCCAGGACCAGAAGACGTAGCTGGAGCCGAAGCATGGTTTACTGGTGCTGGAGCATGAGCAGCCGAGGCGTGTCCGCAGGAGCAGTAGCGGTATGTGCGCTCTGGACTGAGCTGGTGCAGCAGGACGAGAAGGAGCAGAGGAACGACGCGAGATTGACGCTAAATAATCGAAAAGTCAGCGAGAAAAACTTGTTCAGTGAAAAAAAACTTACAGCATGATGGTTGTGGTTGTAGAAAAAGTTGTAAGAAAGCTTGCGTTAGCCCGGCATGAGCCGTGTACTGAAATTCGTAAGCTTACCGGGCCGAAAACTCACATGAACTTGGTTTCTGTCTCTCGAAAAAATCCCTGTCTTCGACATGGTCTACGCTTCTCTGCCAGTAGATACGTCTCAACTCAAAGATCACACGGCTCCCGTAGCAATCTGAAACTAGCAACTACCGAGACAGACTTCGAGAAGCTTCACCGGAGGACCAGATTAAACAAATTCGAGCCACAGAAATATACGGCGCAAAGAGGGGTATAGATATATGGGCCAATCCAATTGACGCGCTCGGTGAGCTTAAAAAAACTGCTCAATCTATCTTGGCTTGACTAGTCTTGTAGATGTCGCTATACCATTACGCCACCTCACCATGGTCAAAGTCAAAATTCTCAAGTCTTGGAGAACGTCTTTCTCAATGGTTATCCAACCAACTGAACAAGGGTAAAAACTTCGTCTGGTACTTCCTATGCAAACGGAGTTGTGAAACTTGCTCTAACATAAATGCAGTATGGCCAACTTGCTCTCTGAACCCGGAACTCTCGGGGTCAACCTCGTCGATATGGGTTTCTTGGATTTTCTGCGGATACCATTCCGTATCTCCGTTACGTCCACAAAAACCTACTGCCTTCGTCTCTGCGTTGCGAAAATCACTACTCGCCGATTACATATCTGTACAACAGGCGATAGCAGAGTGCGTATATGAATTGTCGAAATCGAACGATCTCCCTACTAATTTGTCTCAGAGATAAGCAAAAAATTCCCGTGTTAACGCAACCACCATATCTTAATGAAGCGACTAAACTTTCCGGAAAACCCACGATGACCTATATCTGGACGTTCCACCGCGAGGTATCGCCAACTAAAATCATTTCTATGCGAGCAGTAACAGCACATTTTGGTACAACGCCTCCGCCTTCTGGAAGCCGGCTTGCAATCAATGCCCTTGTCAAGTTTGAGACCGAACAAGTACGTGTGCCTGCATATCCATCTCTCATTATTTGTTCATTTTCCCTTAAATAGAGCCTCGAAATCTACGATCAACAAGGAAAGGCATTACATACTCCTGAACCAAATACTCGGAAAAAGGGTCGACGTATACCCGCCAAAAAGCAACAGCTCACAGAATATTATATCTTTGAGAAACGAATGTATACCGACACGCCCTGGCAGATCAAAGAGCGGATATTCCCAAGGCAGGTATGGAACCGCGCTTTGATATCACCATCGTTCAGCCACTTTCGGGATGCCCTGACACAGGTGGAGTTGTGGAAATCTTAGTGGGGTTTTCGGTCGAAAGCGCGACTCGGTCTGTCACGTAGAACTACGAGCGCTGTTTAATCGCAATAATAGTCTTCATTAACGGTAATCTTTTCACAACGATTTAGAGCTCAGACTCGGGTAGCTCCGCGCTATAGGTTTCCTCACCCGAGTTCTTTAGTCCATCCTCGGAATGATGAACTTGAAATTTTTGAGCACAACTTCTACGGTATCGTCTCAAACGCACTTCTCCCTTTCTTCCCGATTAGGTCCAGGATGTCTGACAGCTCTCTACAGCTTTCTGTCTGAATCGTCTGGTTGAAACAACCCTCATTTTACTCTTTACATGACTGTGGAGACGAAATGGACAAAAAGGGTGCTTAACTCACGAGAAGCTCCCCACATCTGTAGCGTTTGACGCTCGCGAAGTCGTCTATGAAGATCGGTTTCTTTCTTCTCGATTTGGAGAAACATGTGAAGGACGAATGTAAAGGACGAGCAGATTAGGCCGTTGGGTCCTGGAGTACACGTTGTTTGAACCCGTTCGACGGCCCCGAGATATACACAGATGAGTCAACGAGAAATATTGGCATCTTTTTCAAGTGTCTACCTCACCCTTCTTTTGAGTCAATAGCCTCGAGGCTAAGTACGGAGTATCGCTTCAGTTTCTAGATTACACGAAAATCAGCTCGGGTCCATCAGGAGCGGAAAAACATTTTTATTTTGTCCGCACGCTACTGATGCTTGGCATGCCTCAATGTTCCCAATCAAGTCTCGTAGAAACCAGCTGTATTATGAGTAGCGCCTAGCCTACTGGTGCATACCAGGCGACCTCTCCTGAAGTTCAAAGTTTCAAAACAAACATTTCGGTCAGGGGCTTGAAGTCTGGGCTCATGTGAGTCCATGTGGGTCCAAGAAATGAGTGATCTCGCCAAAGGTAAAGTTAGGAAGGCAATTCGTATTTTTGCGTTCCGTATCAAATAAGTTTGATGAAAACATCCTATTATTCTACGCTTAGCGCCACATCCAACTGCCGGTACGATGGGAGCGAACCGATGAAGATCTTGATACACGTTCACCACTCTTCATCAACGCGGCTAGTATGCTGTAAAATGATAGATAGGGTGATTTTTCTAATCACGGAGAAATACATTCTAGACAGACCTACATACAAACTAATTAACAGCTGTATTACAAGTTAAGTACAATCAGGTCTGGTAGATATAGACGGACTGGCAGAGACGAGGCATTGAAAGTAGAGCTACAGAGATTAGGCGATACAATGAGAAGAAACTCATAGCACAGATTCATCAGCTTTCATCAGTCGAATAAGAAAACCACTGTCGTCGTCTTGAAGATTGGCGATCACTGACGCGGGTAGGGCCCTTATAGTGCGTAGTATGACCATAGCTGCGGTGGCTACTTTCTGAGATTTCAGAAACGGTTGTTAATCTAGTCGAAGTTCGACTAGCCTGGGCCTGAGTGGACAACATCCAGCATCGAAATGTGCCCTAGCTTCGTTGGTCGACGCAAACACATGATCTAAGCTTTTCAGGATCCCCCCAGTAGAAGAGCCCTTAGTTCGCGCTCTAACACCGCCAACGTGCTGAGACTAAGCCCGTACCCAAGGGAGGCGGGGTCCAAGGCAAGACAGCTCCATAGCCACCTTTGAACGCCGCTGTTGGGTCTAAGATGTCGGGCCAGATGTATTTCGACTATGGCGGGGTGAGGATAATATCTCCTCGAGAAGCGAACAACAGTAACAGCAACGTTTATAAGACGTTGCAAAGCCTCCTGAGGAAGGCTTGACAAGATGTTCAGGCGATCGTACATGACCCGATACTCGTGTCGATCTGGACATCTGGGGCGGAATCTCTGTTGATATCAGTGGGGAGATGTAGAATCTGGAGAGCTCGAGGAGGAGTCGCCGTTAATAACAGCAACAGATATCTCAGCACTGTGAACACAGCCAAAGAAATCCTCACAAGGAGGCCCATTCGAAGGCGACGGCGGATAGTGTCGCTCTATCGGACTCTTCGGGAACAGGTTGTTCAGAGCGGTGTCAATGGTCTGCAGCTCCTTTTTTGTATAGGCATGTTTAATTTCTCCTGTGGAGAGGAATTTGTGGAGTTCGTCCCGAGCGATGAAGATAGGAGAGTGCATTTTAAGTCTTTCTTGAGGTCGTAAAACCGGGACCTTGACGATATGAAGAATGGAGGGCTGTTCGCCAGACGCATCATGATACTGGGAAGAATCTCCGTGGCTGCATTACGCCATGAAACCAGCGAATATAGATATCTGAATATATGACGCCCCGCTGTTTCCCCGGCTTTACGTTCATCTTCTATAGAACAGCTCATGTTATTCTATATATGTTCTCAGTTACAAGGAATCTCACCTATGATGTTCAAAATAGAACCACTAGGTACCATATCAGTCGAAGAATGAGATCTCCTCTTACGCAGCATCTCCAGCTGGGACTGAAGAGAATGTGAATGGAAGATTTTCTGGATAGATTGAGTGTTAAGGAGATAGGCCAGAGCGTCCATTTGTCTGGTCATGGTGGTGAGATGGGGACCTGAGATATTGTTGGAGGCATAGTTATCAACAGCGGTCTGTAAGGCCTCGATTGTTTTGCACAAGACCTTCATCCAACGCGAAGCCGTTTCGACACCGAAATGGAAATCAGTTTCATTTTGGGATTCTCGGGACGGGATACGGTTCTGTTGTAACTCGAAAGCGAGATGTTGATCTTCTACTGCTTCCCAATGAACGGACAAGTCGTCCTCAGGTCCAGCTGACCAGCCTTTCAAAACCCTAACAAGGGTCATGGAACCGTGAAACTCGAGAAGATACCGAGCGGCGTCTAGACGAGCTTTGACTTCTGGCCAACATCGGCTAAGGATAAATCGGTACATTGCCAAGGTCTCCGCACTGGAACCACTCGATTGTGCCATGGATATGAGGCCCTGGAAGACATCCACGGTATGCCTCACAATATCAACCGGCGCGGCACTACAGTATTTGAAACGTCAGAAAAGCGGAACAGCATCATACTGACAAAAGTATTCGTACGGAGTGTGCTCGGGGAGGCTTCGCATCATCATGCGTGAGTCAACGCCATTGACTGAAATACTCTCCACTGATATTGAGGGCTTACCGGAGATCTGCGCACGAGAATATGAAAGGGGGTCAAGGAAGTGGGGAGCTACAATTGTGATGCACAATGAACTTGAGGATTCGGGAGCACCGGTGACAGTGGCGGTTCTTCCCTGATTGGAATTTGTAGTCAAAAGCGTAGCAATGGCGCGAAAAGTCCGAAGAGGACGAGAGCTCGTGGGGGAAGCATCTCGTAAAGGACGAGGTTGAATCTGCGTTTGCCATATGGCAGTCGAAATTCCTCTAATACGGCGTTCGTAGAAAGCATATTTTTCCGCCGTATTGTTGTCATACGAAGGAGCGGGACGCATTAGGGAGGGAACTATGGAAGGGATTTCGGAGCAACAGTTAGCCTTTCAGGACCTATCGCGAACCGACATGATTGACAAAAGGATAAAACATGCTCCTTCGTTAGACTTTTTATTGCCGATCGTTAGAGCCCTGGTTCTGTCCACAGATCTCAAAAGTTCTATCGGTGTGGTAATTTCGAGGAGGAAATCAATAATATGTGCGATGATTGACCTCTCATCACATCAGATGATGTATTGAGGCTTCAGCCCGTAAGTGGTAATAACATGATCGTATGTACTGACCAAATTTGGACCAAAGGAAGAATATTGGCGCCGAAGAAGTTGGAGTTCTTGGAAACCGCTGAAAGAAGGTATTTGGTTCTTTTGGGCTGTGTTGTGTTAACGTTAAACACCGAAAATGGACAATTGGTCGAACCGTAAGTGAACAAGTAAATTTTCATTCGCGAGGATAACGAAAACCAGATTCTCATTGGGCATGAAGGCTGTCCCATGCCCCATAGTCCATATGTCCCGTGTCGGAACCTCGGAAAATGTCAGTGACAGGTTGCGTCTCGAAGATCAGGTTTACAGCTCTACCGGCGGAGCGCGTAGCCACGTGTTGGTCTGCTGTAGGCTCTTGCAGGTGTAACATCGATGTAGGCGTAACATCGATAACGAGGAAAAAAACTTTAACCGCCCGTTGGTACTACAGACTTACTTCTCATAGAACAGGGTCCTTTTTGCGTCCCTAGAAAAAAGTCAATATTTGCCGTCGCCGTCGGCCTGATGTTGCAGCCTTGAGGAGCCTTGAGGTCCATGTGATCGTTGGTAGTATGATACGCGTTAGTATTGGGGGACAGGGAAAACAAAATCGATTTTGCTTCCCGGGATAGGCTGGGAGCCAATAAAATTATCCATTGTTAGCAGCGGCCTGGGTCTACAGGTCAAATCAGGTGCTAAGTAGTACGAGGGTCTGCTCAACGTTCAACTGCGGAGTCCGGACCTGCATATTTGCATGAATATCAGCGAATTCCATGCATATCTTGGCTTTCTACGAGCTTCAGCTTACTATGACATCTGCAAACTGATTAAATCGGAGGTGAGAATTATCTTTGTTCCTTAGCAACTGCGTCAGCCATCTCCCCAGCGTGTTGAATCTCCAGCAATAGGGTGGCTCTGGGGTAGTAAAACCCATGTGTGCATCTTTACGGTCAATGAACACACTTGTGATTCCGATTTGACTGACTGGGGCAATGTCATGGAACAGACTCTGGGCTACCCAGAGGACCTGTTCTTTCGCCACGTTGAGCAGCGCCGGTTCTTTACGGATGACGTCGAGAGCGACTTCGAACCCATGCAAGGCAGGTTTGTAGCTCTGAACGTCTTGTGCAGTCAATACAAGGGTGAAAGGCGATTTCGATGCAGGAGTCCTCTGAGGGAACCAATATTCTGTGGATTCGGGAGGAGAGTAAACCTCCGGGGAGTAGGGAGAATCGCTATCCGACAACTTGGCGAGGGTACGAGCGAAAGATGTGCGATCAACGTTGGACAGTACGACTAGTTTGTATTGTTTCGAAAGTGCACGTAAAGCGGCACTGCTATCCGGAAAGATTGGCCAGTCCTTGATAGACTGGCCGAATCTGACATGGTCATCAGAAACCGACGGAACCGAGGTCGATGTACTCGGACTCAAGCCATCGGATACAGCAGTATCTGACTCACGAGTCTCCGTTGGCTTTTCTGACGCTGTTTTCAGACCTTGCTCCATCGCCTCATACACTTTGGCGAGGATATCACAGTAAAGCATATGAGGATAATTCGCTTGAAGTTCCTTCTCCACAGCAGTGTAAGCATCCATTACTTGTTTGCGTGTCCATTTCAATGATTCCGGGTATTTGGAAAGCATCGGTTTTAGCCCTTCATAGATCCCGGTCTCCCAGTCCTGACCAAAGATTGACTGCGATACAACTATACTGAGAGATTCCACTTACAACAATAGTGCCATATACGTCGAATACGAGTATCTGGTAATCGGTAAGCTTCTTGGTGGTATCAGACATAGATGCGAGGAATAAGGACGAGGGCCAGCGCGCTGTAGATCGGGCCCATTACCCGTCGGACCGCTTATTCCCGTACGTATATAAGACGTATCGTACTTTGTGTTCCCTTTACTTTGTGTTCCTCTTTAGACTTACTCGAAACATCTCCCGAGTGATATCTTCCATGACTCCGTCGCATTTCCTTATGACGCGGTATATATGTTCGGCTAAAATGTTGATGTTCTTCAAGCAGAAAAAATTCTCTAGTAAAACTGAGGCTCTCGCACTTGAGGCAACGATGGTACATTTGCAGCAGCTCCCACCAGACAAACTGCGAGCGCGTCGTTTGTCTGGTCTTGCTGCTGCTCAGCCTCCTGGAGCCGGGGTTCAGTACTTGGACCGGTACTAACCTTCCGGTACCTCTGTCCTTCCTTTGGACTCTTTGGAATTATGTCACTCCAGTGCGCGTTCCTTGAATTTTCTCTGGTCGGGCCAACCACCCCGAAATTTCGAAATACATAACTATTTATGAGATCCATATCCTGTCGTTGTCAATTGTAAGTCTTCTAATTTACCTCTGATTGTATCTGCCCTTACAGATGTAGATTGTAGAACAGCATTGGGGCTGTCATTGGGTTATGTCTTCTACATATTTGCTGCTTCCGCGCGTGCCTTGGTTTCTTATAAAAAGCCTCAACTTCGTCTGTCCATCCCCAACCTAGTACTTTCGACCTTCGAAATGCACTTCACTAGCACGCTCCTCGCATTCGCTTCCATCGTCTCGGTTGCGTCCGCGTCCCTTCTCATGCAGCGTCAATGCACTGGAATTTTCCAGCCTTGTAATGATGCCCAGCCTAGTGCCTGCTGTGAAGGACTGACATGCACCACCGGAATTCCCCTAGGCGTATGCTCATCCAAACTTCGATTGAGATCTTTGCGTGACGACTGAAATTTTATCCTCAATAGAACTGTATGCCTACCCTCGGTGTTTGCGGTGTGGCGGGAGTGCAATGTAGCACGATCCTCCCAGATGACTCTTGCTGCACTGGTCTTACTTGCTCAGGAGACATTGGAGTAAGCGCCTGGATTTTTCAATTGATGTACACAAACGTTCTAACCGGAGTCTGCTCTCACTCCTACAGGTATGCCAGTGAAGCTCGACCTGGGATTGTCTGTGACAATCGGAGAACGACTGTTATATGTGACAAACGATATTTTACTTTGTTTCAGCAAAAAGAACTTTCTTGTCTGCGAATGCAGTCGATGATTAACGGCTTCGAGCCCAGAATCCGTCCCAGCGTTCCCATTATAGCGATGTTGCATAAGCGCGAAGGTAGGTTCAGGTTCACACTGCGACTTATAAGAATGTCGACTTTGTTTTCACTCGACGTTGGCCTTGCCGGCTCACATCTGGTGGTCGATAAGTACCATATCACTTGGCGCAGATGGGTTTGAGCTATGAAAAGATGCAGCCGCCCTTCCGTTCCATATTAACCGGGGGACGATGTGAGTCTCCATTAAACGTCATTCCGACTGGCCCACCGAACAAGAACAACGCTCCACCAAGTACCGGTTCATAAGAAGTAAGGTCATGTCTGCCTGAGTAGCTAGGTGTCAGCCAGACCCCGACCCAGCTAGGAAATTGAATGGTCTTGCACAATTCTTTTAAATCATCTGCTCCAACTTCTACAGGTATACCAGTTAAGTTCTACTTACCTGGGATCGTCTGTGACAATCGGAGAACGACTGTATAATAATATGTGACAAACGGTACTTTACTTTGCTTCAATGAAACGAACATTCTTGCCTGTGAAATGCAGTCAAAGATTGAAGGTTTTGAGCCCAGAATGCATAAGGAAATCTCAGCGTTTCCGCTGAAGCGACGTTAAGCCCGAAGTTAGGTTAGTGACACTGCGACTTATATTATAAGAATGGTCGCACTCTTGGCCTTGCCAGCTCACGCCTGGCGGCCGATAAGCATCATATCACTCAGCACAGGTGATGAAAAGATCCAGCCGCCTTGCCCTTCCATATTAACCTGGGGACGCTGTGAGTCTGCCATTCAATGTCATTCCGACTGGCTCACCGAACAAGAACAACGTTCCACCAGGTGGTTCATAAGAAGTAAGCTCCTCATGTTACATCTGCCTGAGTAGCTCGGTGTCGGCCAGATCCCGACCAACTAGGAACTCAAATACTGTTCTGTTGACAGGAGAAGGAAACGT
>JADNRY010000882.1:0-22693 GCA_015501585.1 Rhodocollybia butyracea | reverse complement strand
ACGAATACTTAAGCGAAGCCCGCCGCGACGTCGACATGATGGCATGATGGATTTATGATTTTATTTTGCTCCTCTTTTGGAGTATTTAAGAGTAAAATTTTACCTCGGCTCATTGCACACACGACGACCTTGTAAGGATGTAGGTCATTAAGCGCGTTTTCGTAGTCTAAACAGTGTCAGGCGAGGTAAACATTCCCAGTCCGTGAAGCTGCAAGCACGAGAAAGAAAGGCGGGTCGAAAATTAGATGCCGACCAAATTGAAACTTGCGTTGGACTCAGGATAATAACTGTCTGAAAACCTGTATGGGAGCAATGTAGTGGCCTGTTCAACCAAGCCGTTTTAGAAAAAATATGAGCAGATAGTCTGAGATGGACACGATCAAAAAACAAGCGCCGCTCTTTAAACTTAAGCGCTGAGCCTGGGAACCAAAACCACCTCATCGTTCGTCGTCTAAACTGCATTCACCATGTCAGATCAACCACCCCACCACCAAAGTCAAAGCCTGGCTCTCTACGAGATCGGATTGTCGCCCTCGAGAAACCCACAGCTTTAAATACTTGCCTGACATCTTAACAAACCGCTGAAGATACAATTTTGGCTATCGCAATTCGCCATCGAACGTATGAGCTAAAGAAGGAATCAGTCAACTTGAATGAGAATATTAGAGCTAACAATGCACCTATTTATTAAATCCCTAACAGCTCCTGAACGCTGAAAGCTGAAAAGAAAATATCCTTGGAACATCAAGAACAAGAGAAGACCAAATTCGATAGAAGATGAGGGAGGTGCAAGCCTAGACAAACGTTTTGTGCGGGTCAGAAAATCACTGAGCCTACAATTCACGGCCATTTTTCGACTCTTCGAAATTTTAAAATACATATAATCGCGTTTCCTATAGTTTGAATGTGTCCCGTGGCATTACTATAATAATACTACCAAGAATGGCTCAAGTAGTTTACTTTACCACTGCATGTTCTTCCTGCTGGACAATATTGAACAGCCTTCAACTGAAGAACCCGTTGACAACTACTAGACATACTCTCAATATTCAAACAGTAGCTATGGTACATTGGCCAACGTCACTATTATTATTTCGTTATCACTTCGTTCTTTTACTCCGTGGTTCCATCAATATGTTTCTCCCTGTAGGCAGTTTCCTTCCCAGTCTATTGAAGAAGTCAGCGATGAGCATAGACAAGGGGAAAAGTACGACTAGCATTATCATTGCGGATAACATAGCGAGGATCATCAGTGGAAGCCTGAATATATCTGAGTACTCTGTAAAAATTTGAAAGGAAAATTAGAAACGCACATTAACGGTCAAGCCTCGATCACCCGCAGGTTGCTTGCTGGTAACGACGTCTGTAATCTCTCCTTCAGTGGCATTGCCGCTACCGATGACGGGTTGATATTCAACATGATCCCCAACCTGATGATAGCTGGAGTATAAGAAGGTGCAGAGAAGAGTATGGGACAGACGCACTTCATAAGATCCATTGTAAGTGTTCTTCAGTTCGTTCTTCGATTCGGACATGATGAGAATATTCAAAAGCTGTGTGGGCTGGTATGTAGTGTTGCGAGTATAATGGAGGGATGAAAGATCTCATTGGAAGCTTTTATATCCGGGGGGCTTGGTTAGTGACGCAAAGTTGGGCATAACACTGTCATCATTGGTGAACGAATACTTAAGCGAGGGCGCTCCAACTTCTGAAGTCCGCTGCGACATGAGGCATGAATCAATTTTATTTTGCTCCTCTTTTGGCTAGTAAAATCTTACCTCAACTCACTAAACACGCCGACCTTGATATAGGTCAAGGTCGAGCGCGTTTTCGTAGTAGAAAACAGTCTCAGACCGTAAAGCTTTGAAGCTGCAAGCAGGTGCTGAACGAAAGCAACTCAAGGCGGGTCACAAACCAACGAAAAAGTTTTGACTTATTTTATGCCGACTAGCCGAATTCAAACTTGAGTTGGACTTAGGATAATAACTCTCCGAAAACCTGTATGGGAGTAATCGAGTGGTTTGTTCAGCCATAGAAAAAATATCAGCATTGGTACCTCAAACGTATTCTGGTGGTGCGTACAATTCTTCCGCTCTCTAATTCCATAATTTGTACTTTTAAATAGACCGGCCAAGGTTCCGATTCTCCTAGATCTCAACGTTCAACGTGCGTAGATGGATGTAGTAATTCAGAACTGTGGCGGGACGCAACTGCATATCGGCGCCTATTTAGCGCTAAGCGCGCGCTTCACGCGATTCTATGTCCATTTGAATACAAATGTTGCGCGTGAAGTATATGGATCTGGATTGAATACGTCGAGTCTTGGAACAGCGAGCGACAGGTATGGTGAGTCTAATCTACAAATCTGCGAACTTACAAACTAACAAGAAACATATACGAAGGACTTACAATCCTTCCTTCGTACCAATGGGCTCGCCATCTACTTTCATTCCGGGCCCAAACATATGCAAGGAAATGTCGTCTCTAATGAATCCCATCGGACACCCACTCTCACTTTGAATGAGAAATTCAAAGAAACCACCCAGATGTTGCAATCTCTAATCCCTGAAAATCCCTGCTCCAATTTTGATGCCAGCTAACGCCATGGATTGGAGACCTCCAGGCCATCCGGACTTGGGAATTCGATGTTTCTTCGCCTTCTTTTGTGCGCTTTTTCGACCGAACTTGTGTTCACGTCGATTTTCACGACTATCGTTACCGTCATTTACTCTTGAGTCAAGAAACTGATGAATCTAGGCGACATCTTCAACATGCGTTCCTTCTACCATCACTTTTGTGGGTGCCTGACTTGCGCAGGGTTGTATCCGTCTTCCGGAAATTTGGTCCCCTCTTCCAGCCCCATGCACCTTTCCCAGCTCCTTCATCTTTTCTGGCTGCCACGCACTTGTTGTGATTTTTTTTTTGGAGACGATGTCGTACTCCGCTCTCAGGAGCGTTTTCGAGCAGCTTGAGTGGGTGGTGAAAGTCATAGTGAAGGAAGACGAGGAAAGGCGGGAATTGAAGAATTGAAGAAAACCCGATGATTATATCTAGTCAACATCTTCAGCGTGCTTTTCCCCCACCCCACTTTCGGAAGACAAACAAAACCCTGCGTAAGTCAGCCATTTCCAGAAATTTGGTCCCCTCTTCCCAACAGATACACCTTTCGCGGCTCTTTCTTCATTTCTGGCTGCCACGCCGTCATCACACGTGTTGTGACTTTGTTCGTTTTCGGAGACGATGTCGCATTCCACTCTCAAGACCGTTTGCGAGCAACTAGAGTGGGTGGAGAAGATTGTAGTGGTGCAAGATTGAAGACGAACTTCAAGTTGGTTGATGAGGAACGAGGAATTGGTGACTAGAAATCTCTTGCAGTGAAATTGGAGGGGCATGAAGGCGGTAATGGTGGGCGGTATGAAGATATGCGAGTTGTCGAGTGTATTTGATCTGGTTCATTTCGAATTCGATCTCAGTGTATGGTGCCTCCAGTATGACCTCCCTCGACACCAGTTATTGCAAATGGAGCTCGGACGATGTCATCAAGCCTCTTACCAGCGTCATTGCGCGCGTTACACCGTTTTCCGAAACTGGATTAGAGGGACGAGGAGATGCAGAGGCAATGTGAACTTGGCGGTGGAGAAGCTATCTACCGTGACCTCGACTTCCAAAGAGCTGTATTAAACCCCTCCAACGACGCTTATCTACTATAACAAATCACCGCAGTATACATGATATCTTCCCTCTTATCAACCCTGTAGCAGATCTTCAGTCTCGTTGTTAGTGTTGTCGCCGCAGAAACCTCGATGACATGAACCGCCATCGATGGATACCGAACCCTGATGTCGGATCAAGGAGGGGGAGAGCGCTCGCTCATGAATTTCTTTTTCAAAGCTCAATCCGGACAGTGGACCAAGATATTCAATTTGCATAGATTGTATAGTGTGTGGGACACCGAAGGCTGCAATATGTGTGTTGATTTACCGACTACATGTCAATTTTTCTTCGCTCCTTTGCTCCTTCTGTCTTTAACCGTGGAGGCCCACCCGTTTGATCCATCTAGTTCGCATTCAAAAACTCTTTCATCGGTGTTGCACTTTGGTTCCCGGCTGTGATTAATTCAACGGGTGGTAAGCAGACCCTGTCTATCTATCCGTTCGGAGTGGGTTACTGACCTCAAGATGTGCCTAGGCTTTTACTACAAGGAAAAAAGGTCTACAGATTTGAATATACTCCGCTATCGTGGCTGTCATGGCTATAATTTGAGCTTGTCTATTTATTCTAGGCTTTAGCATCCAGCTCCCACAGAGTTAAGCTTCATACACAGAACATCGCTAATTAATCGCTAAAAGAACGACAAACTCAGGTACATCTTATCCAAGTATCTTAATGATGATCAAGACTGTTTCCCCAGATGTATGATGACCATCTGTGCCTAACCGTGCTCAAGCGATTAATTGAAGATCCCTCTACTTTTAAGACATGGCCAGGCATCTGAGTCAGTGGAACAAGTGCTGCGAGTCATGTACTTCGAGTTGGTTGGGACATCAAGATGAAGGTGTACCACTACCTGCGCTTTGGTGAATGGTATTTTATTCCCTTCATCTTTAAACATTTACAAGTTGACAAGACTTGATTGACAAATACACCCGGGCCACTTTCACTTGCGTCGCATTGCCTCCCTTGATACAGTCCAGTGGTACCTTAGCAGACTTACGCGCTGACAGCTATAAAAGGACATAAGATTTTCCTCAACTCTATAGCACGACAAACTTTACCAACTTTATGAACCTAACCCAGGTTGAACAGATTATCGTCGAAGTTGCGGTTGGAATGGGTGTGTGGGGTACGCGAAAACATTTAATGGCCCTAGAATGCTGTCCTGGTACTAGCTGTTCTTTGCACAGGAATTAATACAGCACTAGTGTTCCTCACAGCGTACACGCTCATGTAACTTCTATTCTTGTCCTACCTATGTGGCCCTTGATCCATCAATTTCTTATTCTAGAAACAGAGGCATAATGGCGTCAAGGTCTCGTCAAGTACTTCTTGTCGTTATTTTTTCCATGTACATTGGAGCGTGCGTCTCCGAAGTCGTCTATATTCTGAGATTTATTATCGTTATCAAAAATCTTGGGGGGCCTCCCCTGGCACCGATTGCGGTTGGGCCGCAATCCGAGAAAACCTATTTTGCAATATTTACCGGCATCAACGTGAGTATGAATTCGTAATACTTATTCTTGCTGCTTCTCACAGTGACGATGGGCTCAGTATCTCTTGAGTGATGGAGTAGTATGTTGGCGAGCATGGGTTTTGTACCCACAAAATAAAGCAGCCAGAGGGCTCCTTGTGTTTTGTATGTTAGGTAGTGTGGGTATGTATCGACTCCTTTATTTTATCACAGTATACTATGGAACTGATTTCTTTATTTTGATGAAGCCTCACTTGTAACTGGCTTTTTGACCGGCACCAACTTGCAACTTGTGGACGGCAAAGCATCTCCCACCACTGCATCTAACCTCACCTACTTTGTTCCACTTTTATTCACAAATGTGGTTGCCACAACATTGGTTGGAGTAAAATTCTGGTTGATATTTTCCCTGTATCTATTGAGTTTTGATTTGAAGGTTCATACAGGGCTTACCGCAGAACGATCTTTGCTCATCTTCATGGGCAGCCAAAACAGACATCACCAGTCAACCGTATTCTGATTTTGCTTATTGAATGTGGGATTATTTACTGTTTTTTCTGGGTGAGTTCCTTTTCATGGATTCTGGATCTCAGTTCGATTCAGCAAAATGGGGGTCAGCCGGAATCATTTTTTCGCGCTGTACAGCACAGTATGATTAGAAAGTGGCTTTCAGTTTGCCCATGTTCTGCTGATGGACCATGTTCTGTTGATGGACCTTCTTTCTAACATTGACTTTTGAAGATAATTTCCATGGTTGGTAGTCTCTCCATTCTGGGGGACTATATTGCCGAAATATTTGATTGTATGCTCCCACAACTATCGGTGCGTGAATGATATCTTGGTATATCCAAGATACTTACTGGTTCATTTAGTGCATATACCTATCGACTGTCATCCTTGTCTCGTTACAAACATTATTTGACCTGAACACTCTGCTTTCAGGGCAAGCAGAATCAGTTGAAAGCCGGATAGATTTTGCCAGAACTAAATCGGATAGTGAGATTAGTATCCATACACCATGGATTGGGACAAGTTTTGTGGAGAGGGTTAGAAAGATTTCCACTTGGAATACAGTTGGCCAAGTAAATGCTGATACGGTTGTTCTCGATGGGGATGCTGAGAAACCCTGGGAATCTGTCTAAAGTAATCTTTGTCAATAAGCTATATGTACCGAGGCGTGGGTTAAATTCGTGTTTGCTATGTCTTTGAAGAAAGCCTAACAAGAAAAACGCGTCAATTAAGGAGTGATGGGATATTTGGAAGAAAAAAAACGGGGAAGAAGATAAAAAAGGTAATGAGAAAAACTTACCAGGCTTATCAAGGGCTGAAAGGTCAAGTTCAGCTAAGAGCAAGGCGCTAAGAGGTGTTTTTGAGAAGGCATGGCAGCAGCAGAGGATAGCGGCTTAGGAAGCAGCGCCATACCAAGACCGGTCACGGTCTCAGTATTACCGTTTTCTCAGCGGTCACAATACTAGTAGCTATCCTTATTCCTAGATAGGGCACAGGGAGCCAACAGGGAACGCGACTGTCTCGTTCTCCCACCGCGTAGCGAATGGTACCCCATGCGGTCATACGAGCCCAAGACACGCGCAGAGGCGACGCAATGCAGCCTGTATCAAACCTTGAGTTGAACAAATGCACTTGAGTGAGGGCGCTGCAACTTCTGAAGACAGATACGCGATCAAAAAAAATAAGCGCCATTCATTGGCTTAAGCGCTGAGCCTGGGAACCAGAGCTCATGCCAACCTTAATCGTTCGTCATCTAAACTGCATTCACCATGTCAGATCAACCACCACCTCCACCAAAGTCAAAGCCTGGCTCTCTACGAGATCGGATTGCCGCCTTCGAGAAACCCACAGCTTCGAATAATGCTCCTCCGCCCCTTGCGCCTCGTCCAAAGGCTGGCCAAGTTTCTTGGAAACCAAAACAAGCAACTCCGCCAGACTCGCCGGCCGCTACAGATGAATCGCCAGCTCCTGCTAATCCGCCAAAGAAGGCCAGCGGAGGTATGTCTGCTTCTGATGCAAAGGAAAGCATCGGCAAAGGCGGAAGTTTGAAGGAAAGAATGGCTGCGTTACAAGGCAGAGGCGCTTTTGGCGCTCCTGCGCCGCCCGTTGCACCTAAACCTGCTATCGAGAAACCCAAATGGAAACCTCCACCACGTGTTGCATCGCCTCCTCATGAGGAAACGGAAGGCGAGAAATCGGAAGAAGTCTTGCCAGTTTCTGTACCTGTCAAATTGCCTGCAGAAGAGCAGGAAATTGAAAATGAAACGGGAACAAAGACTGAAGAAGAAGAAGGGGAAAAGGAAGTTGATCCGGAGGAAGAAGAAAGACAAAGGCGAGCTACGCTTGCAGCCAGGATGGCTCGTCTTGGCGGTGCTCGAGTAGGAATGGGCCCGCCTGTATTTGGCGGCCCTGCCTATCGGAAGAAATCCGAACCCAAAGTCGAAGATATGCCCAAGGATGCAGTATTGGAGCCCAAGACGGAAGGTACGAATGATAACCAAGTATTGGTTGGTTTCATCTCATGTTATCTTCAGGACCTATTGTGCAATCGCCACCTGCAGATTCCGTTAAATCAGATGAAGAAACAAAGCAAGGTACGCGTCGCGAGGTATTTGCGTATTGTATTCTGATATCTTCGTAGACTACTTTGAAGCCCCAGAGCGCAAATCATCTAATGCATCTTCTCTTCTATCTCCCGAATCTACGTCCTCAGCTACTACTTCCCCTCGCACGCCCAGCTCTATGCCTGTACCTTCAGTTCCTCGCCGAGCCGGGCCCCCTCGACGAAAAGCTAAATCCCCTGCACCTCCTCCACCGGACGAGGATCAGGACAGCGTCGCACCTGTTGAGCCTACCTCAGGGGACAGAGAACCGGAAATTGGGCAAGTCTCTATCGGCGCCGATCCTGTGCTTGAGACGGCGGAGACACCCGCTCAAGTTATCGAACAGCCTATCATGACTGATCTGTTGATAGACAGCGCGCCAGAGCCCTCAGTCAATTCTCCGGAGCCAGCTGTATCCGTGCTTGTTCAAGAAACGCCCATCCCAACAATCAAGGCAGAGTTTCCTGAACCAGAGTTAACTGAGGTAGCTCCTGTAGTTACTCAGCCTGTTACCGAAGAAGCAGAGGATGTGCAGGACGAACCTGAAGGAGATGAAGCCGCGCGTCGTAAACGCGTTGCTGAGCGTCTGGCCAAGTCTGGCGGCGTAAATCCTTTCGCGATGCAACGTAAACAAAGTATTACTGCAGAATCTGTTGAAGAGACATCAGTTCCTTCAGCCCCGGATTCTCCTGTTTCTCAGAAGCGCGCGAGCATTAGGCGAGCTTCTACGGATTCAGTGCCGAGTTCTCCTCCTCCTCCTCCTCCTCGTCGAAGTTCTCAAATGAGTATCACTTCTCCTCCTGTTCTACCTACAAAGAAGCCTAGTGTGGACTCAATTATGAGTCGGGATATAATATCTCATGATGGTAAATGATGTTTCGTTCTACTTTCTCTTCCCCATCCCTTCCTATTCTGTATCCGTAACAAATAACGTTTGTTGATACTTTTGCATTTTTTTTTGGCAATGCTTGTTTTCCAGACTCCTACGATGTTGGTTCGCCTATTCCTGCAGGAATTTCTGAAGAACCGGAATTCGAACGAAGCAGGGCAATGGAAGAAGCCGACATCACGGAACAGAAGCGCGAGGATCCCCAATTCGAAGCTGATGATGAAGATCAGCCTGAAGAGGAGGATGTGCCCCAGGAAGAGCCGATTCGCGTCCCACCACCTCCGCCAAAAGTCACGACGCCGTCACCTCCACCTGTCGCCGAATATGAATCTGAGGAAGACGAAGTTCCAGAACCTGCTCCACCACCTCCCCCACGACGATCAATTCCTCCTCCTCCTCGTATGATCCCTCAGCCTGTCGAAGACGAAATCGAACCAGAATTTCATACTCAGCCGGAGCTACCACCTGAGCCTCCTCGTCGATTGCCACGTCACCAAGTCTTCGAAGATGAAGGGGAAATGAGTGATGCTCCTCTTCCACACCCGAATCGTCGTTCCATTCCCCCTCCGTCTTTGAATCGAGCCGAAGAGGTGGGAGAGGGAGAGGAAGACCAATTAAGTGATGAGGATCCTAAGCCCATCCCCGCATCGCATCGTATGAGGCCGCCACCCCAGCCGGCACCTGAAGAACATTTAGAGGGAGAGGAAGATACAGCGGAGGTAGAGGCAGAAGAAGACGAGTTGGAAACAGCAGAAGAAATTTTGCCTACTCCTCCTAGACGCGCAAGGTCTCAAGAAGAACAGCCCTTCATGCAAGACGAACCTCTTATTGTACCTCCTCCGCCACCGAAAGCGGCTTCTACGGTTGCGTCGATTTCCCGGCGCAGAGCCTCTGAGCAAGTAGAGAACACTGAACCTGCTACTCCAGTTGCTTCTGCTTCGGACGAAAGCCAAACTATTGAGATCTTGGATGAAGACGATGGCGATCCTATTGACCCGTCTTTCTATAGCCCTCCTGGTCGTCGAGCTTCAGCTGCAACACCCGTTGCACCTGCGCCGGAGCCAGAATCCAATCCTGTTGAAGATGAAGTAGACGAAGAGCAGGCTCGGAGAAGGACCATAGCGGAGCGAATGGCTAAACTAGGAGGACTGAAGTTTGGCGCAGCACCTATCCCTGTTCCCAGACCGCCGCCGCCGCCCAGGCATCAGGAACCTGAGGGAGAAGCTCCAGTAGAAGAAAACTCTGTTGAGGATGCCCCTGATGCTTTGAATGAAGAGGAAGAGGAGCGGGCACGGAAGGAACGGATTGCTGCGAAAATGGCTACCATGGGCGGTATGCGCATTGGAATGCAGCCATACGGTATGTTCTCGGGTGGGGTACCTCAGCCGTCTTCTCGACCTCGTCGTGAGATATCTGAGGACAGTCAGGGTCATCAAGCTCCCGCCCCTTCTTCGCGTCCACCTCCCCGTCATGTTGCTCCTCCACCACCGCCACCACCTCAGGACATTGATTCGGAGCATGAGAGTTTACCTACCTCCGATGAAGGCGTGCGAGTTGAAGCGGAAGAAAGTGAAATGGAAGAGGTGAATTACGAAGATGCAGTAGAAGAGCGCGAAGAGGAGACGGGCCCTCCCCCACCGATTCCTGGACGCGAAGGACGTGAAGTAAGACGAATCTCTGTCCAGCGTCCTCCGGTCCCCACTACCACACCCTCTCGGAAATCCAGCGCTCAGTACTCAAGGACAGATGACACTCTGACATCTAGAAAGTCGTCCGCCTCTCATCCTCCTCTCCCTACCTCCAATTCTGACTATGTGATGGTCGAAGGATCGGATGACGACGAGAGTCCGCCTCCTCCGCCTCCTCCGAGAGCTACTCGTCCTTCGGTACCTCATCCATCAGCTCCTTCCAATATTCCGCCTTCCGAAAGCATATCTTCCCAATGGGAAATGCCTTCGATCCCCAGTGTCGACTTTGGTGCAAATGCCGACTTGTCATTGTCATGGACAGATGATATGGCCTCGTCAACTTCATCTGCCCCTCCTCCGCCTTCTGCTAAATCTATGAACCAGGCGCCACCTAAACCCGCTACAAATCTGACCGCCGATGACTTGGTCGCAGTTTGGGGTCGCGTGGGAGTCCAGGTATGCGAAAACGCGACGAAATTGTATGATCAGTCGAAGAAGGCACTCATCGGAGACGGGACTTATCACGGATTCATCGAAGCCACCTTGCGAGATGTTCCCAATGCCGCTGGTATCTCTGGACAGGATTATGGATATCTCGTATACATGCAATCGGGAGCCTCAGTGCAAAAACGGCTGAGCGACATCATGCCTGGAGATATAGTGTGGATGCATGACGCAAAGCTGAAAGGACACAAAGGGCTTCAAAATTATAGCCAGAACGTGGGTTCCGGGGAGCCGCTTGTTGGGGTAGTGGGTGAATTTGAAGCGAAAAAGTACAAGATACGCGTGTTCCAGGCGAACCAGCATGTAGGTCAGCAAACGGTGGAATCGGTTAGCTATCGATTGGAGGATTTGAAGAGTGGTGTGGTCAAGATTTTCCGCGTGTTAGAGAAGGAAATGTAAATTTGTACAGAGGATTTCTAGCTTTTCCAGTTTCGATCAACCCCAACATCCGCCATAAACAATGTTATTTATTACGACAACAATGCAAACTACGGCACTTATCTCGCTTGAAACCGATCCTTGAAAAGGACCTACGAAGGATAACTCGACTGGTTTCCATTCGTCGGCACTTTATTAGCTTGGAACTCTGGACATGCTTGTAGAGCTTTAAAGCACACCCTGATTCTACGGTTGAGGCTATGAGTTGATAGCTTACCAATCTGAGGATGTGAGATGTCCTCCAGAGACAGACCCTCGCGCGCGTGAAGTAAATTGATAACATACGGTGGTCCAAGTGATGTGGATGATATGTAGTTTCATTACTCTCCCAATCCTTCCAGGAAGCTACTCCAAGTTACAGTAAGAGAAAGTCGTGTATCTGAATTCACTGCTGTAGTCCAAAAAACACTAAGGCATTCCCTCCTTTAACATTATCACATTCTTCCTGTCCCCATCCAGCAACCAAATTGATGGCTTCCAAATTATCCACGACACTTTTCCATCGTTCGCTTGCAAAAAGAGGAGGGAAGAAAGGATGATCGGTTCCAAAGAACATCCTCTTATTACCCTCCCTCCTGTCCGCTTGAAGCATTGTATTCTTGCTTCCGGTCTCGTAGCGACCTGCTCGGGATACAACCTCTGCAACAAAGCCAAGTTCCTCAGGGCCATACGCTACTGCGTCAAACCATAGTTTGCCAAGGTAAAAGCGAGCATCGTGTTTAAGACGAGAGGCGACGATAGGGTCATGATCAATGCATGAAGCAAGGCGGAGGAAAGCTGGAAGGTTTTTCAGTATTTTTCGATCCCTTACTTTCTCGAAACGCACCTGAGGAAGGGTTCCGCCGGAATGCGCGAGGAGAACTCTCAGATCTGGGAAACGGTCAAAAGCGCCGGAGAGAATGAGTCGAGTGATTGCCTACGTAGTTGCGGTTTGAGATGAGGATGTTTTTCAAAAGTGAACAGACGTTACCGTTGTAGTCTCAAAGGGAAACCCAAGTGCTATCAAGATCACGAAACGTTCAGAGGAGTAACAGATCTCTATACAGCGATTAGGAATCACCTAGTGGAAGCACATGACCATTGTCTCTGTCTCCCCAAGCGCTACTATCCACTCCGTAATGGGGGTGCAGGAACACAACAAGCCCCGCCTTCTCAATGGCTTGCCAGACCGGATCAAGGGCTTCATCGTCCAGTCCCTGTCCAAGACCTTTGGTACCCATTATGAGGCCTCTAAGATGCGAAGCCTGAGATATTTGCGAAACGGCTTCCAGAACGGAAGATACTGGTATTCCTGGAACTAAAGGCAAGAGACCAAGGCCATACAGGCGTTTCAGAGACGAGTCCGATGAGAGAGAAGGTCCAGTGGCACAGTACTGCTCGAGGTCCGTGTTCAAATCTCGTGCCAGCGATTCTGCATCGGGTGGGGAAAGAAAGTCTAGCCATGGGTTCGCGAAAGAGACTATGGAGATGTCGATTCCATGTTGGTCCATAAAATTAAGCTTGTTATCTCGATCCCAGTAACTAGGACCGACTGGACGACCTGCGCTTGTCTCATTCTCCAGGATAAAGAGACGTTCTTCGCCTGCTTCGTTGACCAAGATGCGTGGGGCGATTGAACGCGATCTTAGCCATGATGCATATCTTGGGAGATAGACATGTGTATGAACATCGATGAGAGGTATCATGGCGGTCTACAGTGTACACTAGAAAATCCGTGCATCCATCGGGTCGGTGCGGAACTATCCGCTCCGCATTGTCCGTTCCGCCTCCTAGCATGTTATTATCAGTTTGCAAAATATTATTAAATAAGATGGCAGGAGAACTTGCGCTTCTCGTGCTCGTCGCCTTTCGTCACCTTCGTACGATGCCATTCAAAGCAATTATTGAAGCAAACGAAAGAAGGTGCCTGAATCATTGGTCAAGCCACCTTCAAACGATCCTGGTAAGCTCGAGGCGACGAAGGTAGTTGGTTGGCTCTCAGCCGGGCCAATATGTCTTTAGGGCGAAAGGAATATCTCAACGCATAATTCAAAAGCAAAGCTTTCGAACAAACGTCCGTATCGAGGTCCTGATCACGCCGCGTGACTTTGTGCACAGACCCACGGTTGAGTACGTTCTGCCAGCCTCCAGGTTCTTTGATATCTAGTTGTTCGATACTCTCATGCGTCATCAATGCATCAAGGCTGGGAACTTATAAACATTGACAAAGCTCAGACCGTCTATTCAGCGCAATGCGGCATATTGGGAGAGTTTTTTTGGAAGCCAGGGATAGATGTCCTGATAGACCGCCTCTCCACGGTTGTTAATCCATCCAGGTGGTCGGAGTCGATGTCAAAACACAAACGGTACGCAAAGTAAAATACCTGAGAAAATCATAGCAAGCCAATTCTGAAATCTAGTTCACCAGCTGCCCAAACCACTTCGTTTTTAGCAAAGCTACCTATCGAGCTCTTGCAAGCCATCGCAAAAGAGTTGATAGATGACTTTGCCGACCTGATGTGCTTTTCGCTCACATGCGTGAAAATGTGGGAAGTGACCGAAGACGTCCGGTTCCTGTACCTTCGCATTGGACTCCAACGCAAAAGCTGGAGCGGAGATCGAATTATTTTACTGGGAAGCTCCGCTGAAGATTTACCACAGGGATTGTTGACTGAGGAAGACAGGGAGAAGCTCAAGGAGATGGCTGAAATCCAGGAATCTTCCGACGAAGAAAGCTTGGATCATCATGAAGGTTCAGACGAAAGCTCAGACGAAGGTTCAGACGAAAGCTCAAACGAAGGTTCGGACCATAGCTCAGACAACGACATGTCTTTGCTTATTCGTGCTTTGCGCCTAATGGAAAGCCCATGTTTGACTCATGGATATCGCCTTCGCTACCGTGTGTACGATGCAATTCCAGAAGCCATTCAATGGTTCTCTCTACAGCTTTCGCACTTTACGTGCAAATCGTCCAGAAAGGAGGACCGCTGGATGCTTCGCAACTTGACCAAAAAAGAACTTGTGATCAAGTCCAAGGGCCGCACGTCCAGGGGTCTCATGCAAGCCTTGTTCTTGCTTAGTTGTTGGTCAAATGATTATTCCTTTATGCGTTGCGACGGCGCAGATGCGGTACGTGGATCATGGGCGGGGACAGAGCTGACGTGACTCTGTATTCGCTCCACGAACTTCAACACAAGGATGGCCCAGGTTGGAAAGACATCACGAACGAAGTGTTGGCATTCCTGGGGAGGGTGGCGGAGAATAATGGCCTGTATTTCTTCGACAATGTGTTGCCATTTTGGTAGAGAAACGTTACCTTTTGATGAAACATACTATGGGCCACAAGAAATATTCAATAAAATTGTCCACTAAATTCAACACTGGCCGCTTTAGCCCGCTAAAACCTACTGATCGCGAAGCTCGAAACGCTTCTCTTCTGCAGGCGGGGTGCCATGTTGCTGAAATTTAACTGCTTTTCCTGCGTTTTGGACTTTCTAGTTTCTACACGGAGTTTCTGCGGCCTGTTGCGCTCTCTCTTGCTTGTACTAGTTTTCGACCATCAAAAGGGCCTACAAGTATTTCGCACCAAAGAATGACTGACGCGTCGAATCGTAACAGCATCCTTTCACCTGGAGAGGTTATTAATAATTGACGAGATAGGCAACACTCGGCAAAAGTACAAATCCCCGCTCTCACTTGCTGCATCAGGGCCCATGATTTTCTTCAAGATGGGCAGCTCCGCAGAAAAGATGGATGTCTACATTGCGGTAACCTGGTGACTGGCCTCTCGAAGGATGTAGCGAAAGCTAAACGGAGCTAGTTCCAAGTTGTACTAGCTTTACTGGTGAGTTCTCCAGTGTAAAATACATTGACGGCTAAACTGCGCAGAGGTCACTAACAGCCACTGGCTCTTTCTTCCCTCCCCGAGGCATGCGGATACATCGCTTGTATGATCACCATGGGCACAATGATGTACACGGGATGATGCCCATTGGATTCGGACCCTACTACTTTCCGTTCACCCTGGTATCCGAGCGGGAACTAGCTGTAAAGTTTTTCACGCAGTCCCAGAATACCACCTTGAATCCCGATGAGCAATGCAAATACGAGGTTACGAGTATAATAAGATACCATAACCGTTTTACCTCGATAGCCGTAATCGCCGCGCGTGAAGACGGGGATGGGTAGGGATGAATTCCATACCAGCACTGCCTGGAAGAGGCTGAACCTAAATGTGAGGGAGTTGCGGTCTCGAATCACAAAGGACGTCAATTTGCGGTGATCCGAGAATTCGAAAAAGCACAAATCGAGGATGAATTCATGATTTTGTTTGGATCAAGGATAAGACGGGATTCCGATAGGGGTATTTTGCGTGAGTAGTTCTTTCATCCATTGGGTCGACCATAGATAGGGCCTTGCGATATCGGAAAAACCAGACATAGGCATTGTGAGATGTAGATATGATGTATGAGAGAGATGAGTATAAAATAAAATGAAGGCAAGGGAGATGAACACTGTTCCAGAACGAGAATAATGAACAAGCAACGCTGAGTCATTCTGAATCATTCCTTGATATATGCTTGTTCGATACTCTCATGGGTCAATACTGGACACTTGTCAACATTGACAAAGCGGAGACTTATGGGTGGGGGAGCTGGGGAAACTGGGAGAATTTTTCTGGCAATCACATCAAGATGTCCTAGACAGCATCTCTACGGTTGTTGATCCATGCCATGGGCTAGACTCAAAGTCAAAACACAAACTGTCGCCAGACTTGAGGTCAAAACACAAACGGTACGCAAGTAAAATATTTGAGAGAATCACGGTAAGCTAATCCTCTCTAATGCTGGATTCTAGTTTCACCAGCTGCCAAACCGCTACACTTTTGACAAAGCTACCTGTCGAGTTCTTGCAAGCCATCGCGAAAGAGCTGATAGATAACTTTGCCGATCTGATGTACTTTTCGTACACATGCGTGAAGGTGTGGGAAGTGGCTGAAGACGTCCGGTTCCTGTACCTTCGCATTGGACTCCAACGCAAAAGCTGGAAATCGAATTATCCTTCTGGGAGACGAAACTCGCGAGTTACCGCCGGGACTGCTGACCGAGGAAGACAGAAAGAAACTCAAAGAGAAGGCCGAAATGCAGAAATCCCAGTCCGACGACGACGAAGGCTCAAACGAAGAAGGCTCGGATGACGACGACATGTCTTTGCTCACAACGTTCTCGTGCTTTGGACGAAAAGGAAGATGGCGGTTTAACTCGTAGCTTTTCCAGTTGTCGCCTTCGTTTGGTTGAGTACGATGCAATTCCGGAAGCCTTTCAATGGTTCTTTCTACATCTCTTGCTATTTACATGCACATCGTCCACAGAGGACCGCTGGATGCTTCGCAACTGGACCAAGAAAGGATTCGTGATCAAGTCCAAGGGCCTCACGTCGGATGGTCTCCTACAGGCGTTGTTCTCGCTCATCAGTTGGTCAAATGAACCAACCATCTCCATGGCTTGCGACAAATCAGATGCTGAAAGAATGATACATGGACCATGGGCAGGGGACAGAATTGACGTGACTCTGTATTCGCTGCACCAACACAAAAATGACCCAGATTGGAAAGACATCACGAGCGAAGTGATGGCATTCGTGGAGAGGCTGGCGAAAAGTGATTACAAGAAATTCTTGGAAGTGCTGCCATTGTTTTGATTGTTCAATGTTCAAACGTAGAATTAAAATCCGTAACCCCGGAAACCCCCTAAAGGTCCAGACAAGTTTTGATCACGCGTTACATAGTTTGTTTCTTTTGTTCATTGTGCATCTGTACTACTCTCTCTCATGGGTCAAGACTGGAACCTCGTCAATGTTGACAAACTAAGAGCATTTGGGTACTGGGGCAAGATGGGGGAGTTCTTTTGGGATGAGCGACCGGGTGTCATAGATCGTCTCTCCACCCCGTTAACCCAGCCGAATGGCCATGCTTGGTGTTTAACAAAAACAAAAGGTGCGCACAAAGTAAATATTCAATAACATTATACCAACTCTAGACTCTAGTTTACCACCGGTCGCCAAACAGCCACGCTTTTGACAAAGTTGCCTATCGAACTCTTGCTAGCGATTGCCAAAAATTTAAAGCAGGACTTTCTCGATGTGTTGTGCTTCGGAATGACAATGCGTGAAGATCTGGGAGGTGACAGAAAAAAATCCGGTTCGAGTATCTTCGCTTTAGATTGCAAAGAAGAAGCTGGCAGGAAGTCGAATTATCTGTCTGGGAGACTACGCTAGAGATTTACCGCAGGGGTTATTGTCCGAGGAAGAGATGGAGAAGCTCGAAGAGAATGCGGATGAGATGGAGGAAGAGGGCGAGGACATAACAGATGTGTCCTTGCTCAATCGTTCCTTAATGGTGTATCAGGCCCAGGCCGCTTCTCCCTGGGCAGGCGAAGAATTGATTTCTAGCACCAGGTCCCGTCTTACTTTTAGACATAAGGGGTTTTGGGAAGCTACTCCAGTGGCCCGTGCATGGCTTTCTCTAGACCTCAAGGATTTTACGCTCAGGCGTGCACAGTCCACCTCGCCGGAGGACCGCTGGATGCTTCGCAACTTGACGAAAAAAGAATTTGTGATCAAGTCCAAGGGCGGAACCTCGGAAGGTTTTACGCAGGTGTTGCTCTCGCTCATCAGCTGGTCAGACGACCCTTCCGTATCCATGGTATGCGACGAAGCAGACGCTGAACAGTTGATACGTGGACCCTGGGCGGGGGATAGGATTGACGTGACTTTGTACTCACTCCACGAGCAGAAGAAAAATACGGGTTGGAAAAATGTCACCGATGAAGTGTTGAAGCTCGTGAAGAGGCTAGCGGAGGAGGAGGATGGAATGGGGTATAGATTTTTGGAAACTCTGCCATTCTGATATTCTCGATAGTTGTATGAGTGTGATAGACACAAAGTCCTGATACTTTACACATAGATTCTGAGAATTCGAATAGGGCAAATCGAGTTTGAATAGTATTTGAAACCGTGTTTTTATTTGCCGATAGCCTGAAAGCACTGTGTTTTGCGTGAGTAGTTCTTTCATCCATGAGCTGAGTGATTCAACCATAAATAGGGGCTTACGATTTCGGAGGTATTAGGCATTGTGAGAAATAAGTCATTCAAGTTCGTGGATATATGCTGGTTGTTCAATACTCTCATGATGGCTCAATACTGGACACTTATCAACATCGACAGGGCTGTGTCAGAGCACTTGGGAAAGTTGGGGGAGTCTTTCTGGGAGCCAGGGCAATCTCTCCTAGACCACCTCTCTACGGTTGATCCATGCTATGGGCCAGACTTAAGGTCAAAACACAAATGGTACGAAAGTAAGATATTTGAGAGAATCATGTTAAGCTAATCCTCTCTAATGCTGTATTCTAGTCCATCAGCTGCCCAGACCGCTATGCTTTTGACAAAGAGTTGATAGATGATTTTGCCGACTTGATGTGCTTTTCGCTCACATGCATGAAGATGTGGTGAGGTGGGAGACCCCAACCTCAGTGAGAAGTAATCGTAGAGAACATGAGTGAATACAACTGAGTAGCTACGAACATGCGTGAAAGGCTATATACTGACGGCGAACTCCGGTCCGGAACGCCACGATCCCCTACTCCAGTGGGAAGTGGCCGAAGACGTCCGGTTCCTGTACCTTCGTAATGGACTGCAGCGCCTAAGCTGGAACGGAAATCGAACTATCCTTTTAGGAGACTATACTCGCGAGTTACCGCAGGGACTGTTGACCGAAGAAGACAGAAAGGAACTCAAGATGATGGCCGAAATACAGAAATCTCATTCCGATGACGAAGAAGGCTCAAACAAAGGCTCGGATGGAGGTTTGGATGACGACGACGTGTCTTTGCTCGATTATGCTTTGCACGAAATGGAAAGTGAACGCTTGACTGACAGCTTTTCCAGATGTCACCTTCGTAGGGTTGAGTATGATGAAATTCCGGAAGCCTTTCAATGGTTCCTTCTACCGCTCTCAAAATTTACGTGCACGTCGTCCACAGAGGACCGCTGGATGCTTCGCAACTTGACCAAGAAAGAATTCGTGATCAAGTCCAAGGGCCGCACTTCGTCTGGTCTCATACAGGCGTTGTTCTCGCTCATCAGTTGGTCAAATGCACCAGCCATCTCCATGGCTTGTGATGATGCGGATGCTGAAAGAATGGGACGCGGACCATGGGCAGGGGACAGAATTGACGTGACTTTGTATTGACTGCACGAGCACAAAAATGACCCAGGTTGGAAAGACATCACGAGCGAAGTGTTGGCATTCTTGAAGAGGTTGGCAAAGAATGATAATGAGGAATTCTTGGAAGAGATACTGCCGCTTTTTTGATTGTAGAGCGTTACTAGCCCCTAACCCTAATCCACCGAACCCTAACCAAGATTATAAAATTTGTTTTTTTCAATTACTTCTTCTGCTCTCTCTCATGGGTCAAGACTGGAACCTTACCAATGTCGACAAACTTACATCTTTTAAAAGCTGGGGTAAAATGGGGAGTTCTTTTGGGAGGAGCGACAAAATTTCATAGATCGTCTCACCGCTCCCATTAACCCAGCCGAATGGCCACATTTGGTACTCAACAAAGACAAACGGTATGCACAAAGCAAACGTTCAAAAAAATTATACACGAGCTAATTCCAGATGCTAGTTCAGCCGCAGTTGCCCAAACAGCCACACTTTTGACAAAGTTGCCTATCGAGCTCTTGCTAGCGATTGCGAAAGAACTACTAGAGGAAAACTTTCTCGACCTGTTGTGGTTTGCAATGACTTGCGTGAAGATCTGGGAGGTGACAGAGGACATCCGGTTCGAGTATCTACGCTTTAGATTGCAAGAAAGAAGCTGGGCAGGAAGTCGAATTATCTGTCTAGGAAACTACGCTGAAGATTTGCCGCAGGGATTGTTGTCCGAAGAAGACGTGAGGAAGCTACAAGAGATGGAGGAAGATGATGAGGATAAGGATGAGGCTGAGAACGAGGACAACGCAGAATTGTCCTTGCTCAATCGTTCCTTAACGAGATATCCTCTCGCTTTTGATTGGTTCGGCAGAGAATGCGATGCTTTGATCCCTGACGCCAGGAACCTTCTTGGAGGTGACTATTGGCGTGCTGGTCCATTGGGCAAGGCATGGCTTTCTCTAAACTTGGTGAATTTTACGCTCAGACATGCACCGTCCACTCCGCGAATGGACCGCTGGATGCTTCGCAATTTAACCAAAAAGGAGTTTGTGATAAGGTCCAAGGAAGGAACGTCGGGAGGGTTACTGCAAGTGTTGCTGTCGCTCATCAGCTGGTCAAACGACTCCTCCATCTCCATGGTATGCGACGAAGCAGACGCCGAAAAACTCATACGCGGACCCTGGGCAGGGGATAGGATTGACGTGACTTTGTACTCACTCCACGAGCAGGAGAAAAACTCGGACTGGAAAAACGTCACTGATGAAGTTTTGAAACTCGTGGAGAGGCTGGCGGAGAAGGATGTAGGAGCGAAAGATGACTTTTTGGAAACATTGCCATTCTAATTATTCTCGATAGTTGTATGAGTGTAATACACAAAGTCTTGATTATTTTACACACATATAGACAATCCACTGCTTCCAATAGTCGAAATCGAGTTTTGAATCCATGGCTTTGTTCGAGTCAGAATACCAATAGCCTGGAAGCAATCGCGCTGCATGCAGTGTTTTACGGTAGTTCTTTCGTTCTATGAACTACTGAGTGGGTCGACCATATATATGAGCTTGCAATATTGCGAACTCTAGGTGTAGTCGAAGTGGTATGGTTGTTTGTGTGCCTGAGCTGAATTCGTATGATTGTACGGTTTCGAAAGTTTTTGGAGAAACGGTTATGGACGAAATCGAGTTGAGCTTCTATAGCTGATAGGACATCAGTTTTAATATCTTCAATATCGTCCGAGAGTAGGTACGCACGATGAACATGGCTGGATACTATGAGGTCTCCATCCCTGCTGCAACGGCTGGACCTTCGCCTTCCTCTGCTCTAGTGGCTTTCTTCTGACTGGCCTTGGCTCTTTTCTTTGCTGCTTTTGACAGCGTCCGAATCAAAGGTCTTTGATATCTGGCCAAGATGTCAATATGATATGGAACTCGAGGTAAGAAAGCGACTTACGTCGCGCCTCTCTTGACGAGCTCTGGAAGTTCATGGAGGCTGAGTGTAATCCCTCATATAAGGAGATTGTATCTGTTTGGGACTGCCAGTCGCATTAGAACAGTTGTAACAAAACATCATGACCGGAATTTGGCGTACAAGTTTTTACCCTCAAGAGCTAGCGCGATTCTTTTTGCCCTTTGCGCCTCAGTTTCGACGTTGGCAGGCCATGTGATGCTGACCATGCTCTTCTAGTGACCAATCTCATTATATTGATGCAGGCCAATTAAACGGGTGGACCGATTCTTCTGCAGAATACTGAGATATTCGCGCTTGATAATCTCTACTACAGAAATCAAGCGGTGGGGTGGTTATATTGGACGTGTTTCTGAATTGTTCTGGCTCATTCGATTCCGACTGCGATTTTTGGGAGAGTATGAAGAGTTATTGGTTTGCAGTCGTTTTTCTGATGAACAATGAGCAAGATATAAAACCAGTGTCTGAACAAACCTGGAGACATTCTAGCACGTATGTGACCCAGTGGGCGATTTTTCCGACCTAGTGATTCGGATAGAGATTTCCGATGGTTCAGTGGATGTTGAAGCCATTTACGCGACGGACAAGTTGCAGTAGGCGGCCCGCCAAAATGGATGTGACTTTCGGTCAGACGCCGAGAAGTCCGAAGTTGAACGGTCACGTTTTTATTTCCAACTAGTTACTACAGCCACCATGGGCCGTCGTTATACCCTCGACAAATCTTTGGTTTAGCACTATATAAAGAGGTTCATACATGATGTTGAAATGGGTTGTATCCTGGTTGTCTTCTGATATCATGAGTTCAAACCCAAAATCCTCAAGGCTACCTGGGCGCAATGGTAGCGCGTTTGGCTTCGATTGCTGAATGTTACCAAAAGGTTGCAGGTTCGAGTCCTGCGGTGGTCATGTCTCAGAGGACGATTGTGTTTTTCTTCGCGTGAATATCACGTGAAATTTAGAGCGCGTTTGTCATGTCTCTGTTCTGCCACCATTACTACTGCCTGAAGCCCTTGGATTTTCGCCCAACTTTTGCTCGATGATATTATCAACTCTGTCAATGATACGATGATTGAGGGTGTTAACGGAATGGAAGGTTTTCTAGTCCAGTGGGCAGAGCGTAGGTCCGAAGCAAACAAAGACTGGGACAGCAGCGAAGAACTCGAGCACGGACTCGCTGCTTTTGCTACTCTTCTCGAGCATCACACTGATGTAGCT
>JADNRY010000881.1:0-22714 GCA_015501585.1 Rhodocollybia butyracea | reverse complement strand
CTTGCTGGATACATCAACAATTTGCTCTTGGGCTGTATGACTGTGTACAGTAAAAATTAAGTACAAGTACTTTTATGGATCCAACGTAAGAATGAGCACAACCATTCTGTTTCACGGCTGTAAACTAACTTTCCCCTACCGAAATTAAGATGGACCCAGTTTGCAATTGAAGCGTGGGATTGCTCCAGGCGATATCCAGGCGAGCCCCATGAGAATAAGCTCGATATCTTGTACTGAATGGGTTGATAGGTGGGGATCTGAGGAAGAGCCAAGGCATTTTCCGGTATGTGCCCAAAAAGTCCGTGAGATGAAAATTTGTATCCGTGTCGTCTAGACGCTCAAATGAGCGCCCGATACCACGTGCAGACTGTGTCTGTCGGAGTCACTCGGCGGAGTCATCTCAAGTTGTACTTTCTCTTCCCGCTTATCACTTAGCTGTTACTTTTTCAGCATCTTCTCTATCACAAATATGGCTCTAGACGAAACATTGCAGAAACGTCTAGACGACTCTGATTCCGATGCCGAGGATGAAGACGTCGTCGAAATCATCCCAAAAGTCGAAATTGATCCTTCGAAATTAACACCTCTTTCGCCTGAGGTGATATCTAAACAGGCGAGTCCTCAGATACAAGGTCAAGAGATCAATAATACTAATACATATATCAGGCTACAATCAATCTTGGTATGCTTTTTTTCTCGGAAGAAACATGTATCGATGAGTTTGCCTTCTAGGTACCATTGGCCATGTCGCACATGGAAAATCAACTGTAGTAAAGGCTATATCTGGGGTGATGACAGTTCGTTTCAAGAACGAACTTGTCCGGAATATTACTATTAAATTAGGCTATGCAATGCCAAAGTACGAGTCAAGAATTCTTGTGTCCAGGGCATCAAGGCTGACTTTTTCCAACAGATCTACAAATGCGAAAATGAAGCTTGCCCTAGACCAGGATGCTACCGATCATATCGTTCACAAGGAAGACAATCCTCCATGCGAACGCCCCGGATGTGGACATCGCATGCGTCTCATCCGTCATGTATCTTTTGTCGACTGTCCAGGACACGACATTTTAATGGCCACTATGCTTAACGGAGCTGCTGTAATGGACGCAGCACTTCTTTTGGTGGCAGGAAACGAAACTTGTCCTCAGCCCCAGACATCTGAGCATCTTGCTGCCGTCGAAATCATGAAGCTGGAAAACATTATCATTTTACAAAACAAGGTCGATTTGATCAAGGAGAGTCAAGCATTGGAGCACCAGAAGAGTATCGCTGCGTTCGTAAAAGGTCTGTTGCGCTTTTTTTGGATCGTAGTCGAGACGCAGATGCTAATACGCGATATCATCAAGGCACGGTTGCTGAATCATCGCCTATTGTCCCAATATCTGCCCAGTTAAAATACAACATCGACGCAGTAAACGAATATATCGTTAAACGGATCCCGATACCCGTTCGAGACTTTACCTCGGATCCTAGACTCATAGTATCCGTTCATTCGATGTCAACAAACCTGGTGCTGAGGTTGATGAACTAAAAGGTGGTGTCGCTGGTGGATCTATTTTGACGGGTGTCCTTCGCCTGGGACAGGAAGTCGAGATCCGACCAGGTATCGTTACCAAGGACAGTCAAGGCGAAATAAATGCCAGCCCATCTTCAGCCGAATCAATGTCGCTTCACGCAGAGACAATCTATTGCAGTTCGCTGTTCCTGGTGGCCTTATTGGTGTAGGCATCGAATTGATCTACGCTGTGTAGAGCAGACAGGCTGGTCGGACAAGTTTTAGGAGCTGTTGGAAAGCTTCCCAAGATTTACACCGGTTGGTATTCCATCACTTTTTTTTCAACGAATGTTCTAACGTTAGCGTTACAATATAGAACTTGAAATCAGCCTCTTCCTCCTTCGTCGTCTACTTGGTGTCAAAACCGAAGATAAAAACAGACCAAGGTCACTAAACTCACGAAAAACGAGCTGTTATTATAAACATCGGTTCCACGTCGATGGTGGCCGTGTCCTTAAGTGTCAAGCTGAATTGGCGAAGATTCAGCTCACATCGCCGCATGTACCGAAGTTGGAGAAAAAGTTGCGCTTTCTCGTCGAATTGAGAGCATTGGCGGTTAGTTGGTAAGTACGGTTGTTGTACCCTCCGTTTCTTGGGCTGACGGTGTTCTGCAGGTTGGGGCAGTGTCCAGCGTGGCACGGTATTAGAAGTAGACTAGATTATCTTGGACATATTTTCTTACATCGAGACTTTTAATGACTATCGTGTTTGCGGACTATCTTATATAAGCATAGGGGCTGAAACTGACGTCATCTGTGCCAACGTCACAAGAAAGCTGCGGCGAGAACACGTACCAACACATTCTGCTCTTTAAATTTCACCACACCAACTTTCACTCAACATGACAATCTACTACTCTCTTACTTTCATGCTTCTGGCCGCAGAAATGCTCACTTTCGCTGGCTTAGTGGTACCATTTCCCTAACTCAGTCGCAAACGCGTCTTTGGCTTTCTCTCTGAAAGTCCGATAGTGGCAAAGATCGCCTATGGTATCAAAATCAGCTTTATGTAGGCTTCTAACTATCCTCTTTACTTTCTCTGAACTCACAAACAACATTTATCTCTGTTCTTCCAGATTTGTGGGCATCTTATTCTTCGATGCCCTCCAGCGGATGTTTCGTATCACTGCCGAGGCAGATATGGCCAAGCATAATCAGCAGATGGGGATGTAAGGACAGAGACAAGCTTTGCAGCCAGGAAGTTCTAGTGCGTACACGTGTACAAATTCATGGAGCTCGTCTATCCGACTCTGACCCAGACCACAGCGCTCAACGCAACGTTTACCTCACTGGATTCACCCTTTTCCTCTCCCTCGTCCTTACGCGTACCTTTGCATCTCTTTGGAACTTATTCACAGCCAAGAAGAATATGCCAAGTTGAAGAAAGCGGGTCCATCAGGTTCAGGTAGGAATTTGGTTTATGCACAGGTAGGCAGATAGCTGAAACGCGTTTATAGACTCCTCCACGCAGAAGAAAGCTCGCGAATACGATGCGCTCAAGTCCCGTTATGATACCCAGGTCACTGAATTTAATCAACTCGCAGACAAGTACAACAAGGTAGCGGATGGCAGGTTGATAAGAAGAGAGTCTAAGAGGTTTTTGTCGAGACTTTAGGCCTTTAGGTTTCGCGCTGATGAATTGAATGAACGTATTGATAGTCTTGCACAAGGGGAGGTTTTTTGTTGTAATTATTTCAGTGCAACGTCGACCATGTTGACCTCCAAGTGCATAATACCGTTTCAGCATCTGTTGTGAGCTTTGAAATTTGGGCTGCAGCTCCAAACCATCTTTGCTATTCCTAGGTGACACCATAAACACCTCGGACACGAGACGGCGTGTCCCGACACCAAGCATTCACGTGTTCACCCCAGCGGCAGCACAATTTTCTCTACCGCTACCCTCGCTGATGTGCCATGTCACAAACGTTCGATCCTACTTCAAAGCTTCAAAAGCTTCAAGCTTCAAGCTTCAGCTTCAGTACTTTCAGCGCTCAGTGCATCACAGATCATGCACATGATCCATGCTACATCCGACGCAGGGTGGTTCTTCCTTATATGGAAATACCTGAGTCCGGTGGTCATGGATCTTTTTTTTGGCAATATCTGACAATCTCTGTCGTGCCCATAACTTCCTTTTTTGGGAATACCTGGACTATTTTTGAAAACAGCATTACAGTAATAAAAGAGGACCCCATGCCGACCCCATGGCGCTTCAACACGTGATAAATGAGACACTGGCGAGACGAACTTTCCCGGTGCAAATACGCTCTATTCCAGTAAGTATATCAACGACGCATGCAGATTTCAGCACATTAGGAACCCTCCGCCACAGGCCCTTCCTCATAGACAAGTCAAAGAGAAGTGGTCGCAACGGTCAGTCGGAGCCGGACAAGCGGAGAGGACAATTTTCCTTTTTCTACTTACATACCTGCAACCATTACTACGCCTACTTAACGATCCTACATCAAGGTACTATTAAAAAGTACACCCCGGTAGCAACATAGTTTCACGACCATATCACGTCGAGTCTGCTCATGCGAAGCCATACTCAACAAAGCAGATACTAAGGGTATCAATTTAAACTACTAGACACATTTTGAAAAACACATAAAATTTGTTGCAGCATACTGCCTACCATGTCCTATGGGCATGAATAAGGGCCCAAAAAAACCATTCTGGCACTACAATGTCGCCTGAGCAATGTTTTAGTTTATCCAGTTTTTGGACATCACTACTTCCTACTACTCAGCTTTCCAGTCATAGGGCACCCGTACAACCTTTCCGCATTCGGAAAACGTCATCGTGCCCACCTATATAACCAGATGTCAGTGTCAGCTGTGAATTAAGCTTTGCAGATAGGTGTTAGAGCGGTTACTCTTACATTGTTCGTATCGTGTTGGTCCCTATACACAATGTGTAGCATATATGAGGCGTAGATCATTTGGTAATAATGGATGTGCGGGATAGCATAGAGAATCAGGAAATGAAATACAAGCCATGAGAAGAACACTGACCATTTCCTCCAACCGATACCCATTACTCTTTAATTCCTTCCCGGGCATCGCATCATACAACCCAAATACTTTAACAGCTGCCCAGATCTTGATTTTACCCCAAAGAGTCTGAGGCTCAGGCATGTACCATGGTTGTGCTGAAAACCATTTGGGGTGGGATCGATGGAGAGGTGGGGCGTGTGAAGATGTGTTCAGATTAGATTCAGTATTCAAAGAGTCTGAGGAAGGCTCTGAAGGGGCGAAGGAGGGGGTAGTCATATTGATAGAGACATCTATAACTGATCCCGTATTGGATTCAGACCGTGGAAGACAGAGGTATCTTTGAATGAATCCCACTGAGTGAAGAATAAATTTTAGGAGATAATGGAGGGAGCGGGGTTGAGAAGGTTGCCTGCAAGTGCATGGATGAGAAAGAAGGGGCATCGGTTGATTGGTGGGGCAACACATGGCTCAGAGACATTCCAGACTCTCTATTGAAGTATGGACTCACATCATGGCAATACGAATATTATCATCCAAGGCGCATATTGTCAGTCTTCTTGCGAGATTTTTGAGACCAAGAAATTCTGGCACAGCATGTAACAGCTCTTCAGTAGTGTAGTGAGCAACGCTGTGATTTGTTTGTATAGGATACACTGCGGTTGATTCATATTCCTGTTGGCGTCAAATGAAAATAGGGGGATATCAATGTCAGAAAGTTGAAAACAATTGTAATAAGTAATCAAACCGGGGTTTGGGTGAAAGGGAATATGGTATCAGGTTACAAAATGCAGTCGTGACAGAACTTTGTTGATGATGATTCGATGGAATACTAACCACAATCCATTGTTTGAACAATTGAGCCGTCTTGGGAATATCTCGAATACCCATTCGCCGGCCAATTTCAACCCAGAAAATGAAAAACGCCTGATATAGATTGTTATGATAGGCTCGGGATAGAGTCAATTACAGCTCACATGCGACTCCAAAGGAGACAGAACTCTCCAACCATAGAGACGTGCCCATTTCTAAAGAATCATGTGGGGTGAGTCTGTGAGAACGGCGATAACGCAGAAGATCTGTATTCACCTCAGGTTCAAACACAAATAGACCAAGGGTGTACAGGTAGTCGTCGTTTTTCTACAGAACCCCATAAACTCAAACATCAAATCCAAAAACATTACACGCACAATGGGATATTTCGAATGTAACCAGTTGACTCGTGCTAGAGCAATCATTGCTCGTGGGTCATCTATCTCACGTTGGGCTGGTGTTGATTTTCCGGAGAGTGGGCAATAAAACCAATTACCTGTGCATTAGAAGAATGTCAGCAGGCCAGAATAACAGCAATTTGGTATACATGATTGGCCAGGGTTCTTGAAGTACAGCCTAAGCGGTGGGATATAACTAGTAAGGTCGCGAGAAATGAGACTTACTAATTAAAATCTCGGTCTGGATGGAACGTAAGTTGGACAAATGCACACCCTCCAAAGCAGCGAGCAGCGATTTTAAATTTACTCACATCAGCATATCGCTTCGAGACACTACTGGCTGACTCGAGCTCCTTCGTGTCGGAGAGAATTTTCGAAATTGTGGGCTGGATACTGCTTAAGACAGATTTCAAGGATAAGAAGAGGAAATGCACTTACGACAGCATATGTTTTGAACAATGCAAACGCAAGGGCATAGGTCATCAACGCAGGCATGTCATACAATGCAGATGTTGCGATGATATCTTGTGCTTCCTCGGGTGTAATTCCTGTGAGGCCTTTCCCCTCGAGCTCAGAATACTTGTGAAGGTATTTGCGATGCATGGCATTGTACCTCCGCCAGCGAAGAGCTCGAACGAGAGACAAGTATAAAGTTAAGGAGGTTGCGGAAATTATGGCTATGTGAGAAGATGATACAACTTGAAAAGACAAGAAACCCGGGAAATTCATGGTGGTTGCGGAGAAAGTAAGTGTTATATTGATTACGGCTGCTACTACTCGATGCTGGAGCCGCCATGTGTAAAATATAAAAATAAGGACCCCTATGTGACGGGAACATAATTGGCGCAAATCAAGAACGTTGAGCGTCTATTAGTGCAATAGATGAGTCACCCAGTCACGAGGTCGATGTACGCGTAGTCTTGTTTGAATCTTTTCTCATCTTTCACTATCCACTACACATCCACCAACGCTGACCATGGCACCTATATCAGTAAACATTAAAAATGCTGGGAAGACCCACGCGGTGCAACTGGACACTGATCTGCCCCAGCGGCTTTCAAAGAGCAGGTGTACAATGCTACTGGCATTCCTGTTGATAGAATGAAGGTCATGGTCAAAGGAGGGGTATTGAAGGTACTCCTCCTCTCTACTTTTACTGATAGAACTCCTACTCTTTCTAACGCTTATCTCTAGGAAGATTCAAATTGGGCGAAAATCGCGCCAAAAGCTGTATGTTTCGAATCGAGTGTATCCTCGTCTTGAAGCTCAATCAGGATATACAGGGTCAAACATTCATGGTTATTGGAACTGCAGGAGAGCTTCCGAAAGCACCTGAAAAGCCGATTGTGTTTTTGGAAGGCAAGTTTTCATTTTGCGCTTTTTATGTTTCTAATATTCGCTACTTCGTCATCTCCTCCCTCTGCTTTACTTTTGCTGACATTTTCCTCGATCTATAGACATGGCCGACGAAGATCTCGCTGCTATACTGGAACGACCTGTAGGACTATTGAAGTGTGTAAAGATCCATTAGCAGCGCGTCAACATAACTGAAGCGCCGCAATTCTAGCTTGGGCAACACATGTTACATGAACTCGACTATCCAAACTCTCCGAGCAATTCCAGAACTTCAAGTCGCGTTGGGAGTGTGAGTCGGATATTCAGTTCCACGTATTAGTAATATTATTGAACGCCGCATTTCTTATACCTTATAGACCATCACCGAGCTCTTCATCCTCCTCAGCGCCTCCAACTCTTAGCGGTGCCCTTCCACAACCTCTACGGGACCTCTACGGCAACATGATTCGTACCTCCGATGCAGTGAACCCGATGAGCTTTCTGACCGCATTGCGACAAGTGAATCCCCAGTTTGCAGAGCGTGATCGTAGTGGAAAGGGTGCAATGATGGGCTTAACAGCTAGTTATTCTCAACAAGGTGATTCTTCCCAAGCCGATGAATGTCTCCGACTTCTTACCCCTTGTTCCTTTTAGATGCGGAGGAGTGTTACTCACAAGTTCTGAACTCCGTTCGTGATGTCGAGATTCCAAATACTTTGATTCACCCCAGTGCCACGGGAAGTGCTGGAGGCCAGAGGAAAAAATTCGTCGAGCAGTATATGATGGGCGAAATTAGACGAGAGTGAGTGAGAAAGGCTTTTCCCTGTTTTACTTGCTCGTTGCCTGACGATTTTCTTTCTCTTCTCCTTCTTTTCCTTCACCTGGGGATCAGACTCTCTTCTCCTGAAGCACCGGATGAACCTCACACAGTCAGTAACGAGAAGATCATGAAAATCGAATGCAACATCAATGCTCAAACGAATTTTATGCACAGTGGAATTATGAGTGTACGTATTGTTGCCTCCGTCGATTTTGTTATGTACCTATCAATTTCATTCGCGCCAGGCCCTTACCTCTACGATATCGAAATTGTCCCCTACTCTCGGGCGTGAAGCAGAGTACACACAAAGTTCACGAATTACTCGTCTGCCCGCTTACCTCAATGTCCATATGGTACGGTTCGCTTGGAAGGCAGACGTGCAAAAGAAAGCTAAGATCATGGTGAGCATAAGTTTTCACATGGCCTGTTTATAGTCGCTTATATACATACGTACTTCTCAGCGCAAAGTCAAATTTCCCACTACGTACGACGCGTTGGATCTCACAAGTCCCGAGCTCAAGATGAAGCTATTACCTGTCTCCAGGAGGCTACAAGAGATCGAGAAGGAAAGAGCGGAGAGACGCAAAGTAAGGAAGAGGACGAAAAAACTCAACTGCGTCTTCTGCTGCTGCCGCCGCTCCTACTGCTGGTGAACACTCCGCTGGTGAGGATGCACCTATGGCTGAGGCGGCTGGTGGAGCCTTGGAAGATGAAGAAGTCTACAGAACACGAGAAAAAAAGGAGCTCGACGTGCTTGTACACCCTGATTTACGAACAGATGTAGGAGCATCTACCACCGGGTTGTACGAGTTAGTCGCCATTATCACACACAAAGGTGCTGCCGCCGACTCGGGTCATTATATGGCTTTTGTCAAGAAGAGCGTGTTCCATGGGCCTCCGCCGACTTTGTACACTGGACCTGCCGCGTCTGAAGCAGGATCGACGAACGCTCAAAGTGAACCTACGGATCCTAACGCTATGGACACTGATAATACTGCTGTTACCTCTACTTCTACAACGTCAGTGGCAGAAGATACCAGCAAAGGGAAGGGTGATCCTTATGCATATGAGGATGACGAGGACTGGTACAAGTTTGATGATGACAAGGTATCAGTGTTCCCAAAAGAGAAGTTGAACACCTTGGATGGTGGTGGAGAAGATTCGAGTGCATATGTGTTGTTGTACAAGAGCAAAGATATGTAGAGATGCGGTGCGGAAGTATGTCTTTCTCTGTATCCTTTACTTATTCGTTAAGTGGATTCATACAAACTGTTATGATAGGACACTGAGGGCTAGTCGGCTAAGCGTTGGATAACACGTGGACGAGTGGGTGATATTCGAGCACATTGTCGTATTTAGGCCGCTACAACTTCGCTCAGAGCAGCTAGCTCCCATGGTACTCGTCTTTAGCAATGATTCTTGTTTAATGGAAAGCTGCTTCTCCAACAAGTTGACGCTTGGCTTTGTACTCTACCAAATTTATGGAATCCCTTGAAGTTGTGCAAGTTGTATGTTCATTAAGAGGACGAGAACTCAGGTTTGACAAATCGAGATGAGTCACCATGATGTGATGTCACATCACAGATGTGAATTAAGCGCCTGGTGCGTCCGGCAGGCATTTGACTCTTCTTTCCAGTCCAGCGACTTCTTGTTGCAAGTTCAACAGCTGCGTTAACAAGTTCGTGCATGGTTTCATGGTTTCTATCCCACTGTCTGACAATTGTAATATCCTATCGTCTCCTTTAAATCTACATAGATAAATCCCAGGACCATGACCACTCCAAACCGACGACGCGTTTCGTACTATTACGACCCAGATGTCGGTTCCTACACCTACGGCTTGGGCCACCCAATGAAACCTCACAGAATACTCATGACCCATGAACTTTTATCAGCCTACACGAATTCTCCATCGCATGCCCCCAATCTTTTACTCACCAATCCTTTGTTCACATCTCTCCGTCCCCCACGCGCATCCGCACACCAAATGACCCACTTCCATACTGATGAATATATCCATTTTCTTAGTCGCGTTACTCCAGAAACTGTCGAGGAGCTAACAGGGAGAGGAACACAGTTTCTAGTTGGGACGATAATCCTGCTTTTGAAGGTGTATGGGAGTTTAACACCATCTCTGCAGGGGGAAGTATCGGTTGTGCATCTCGTATAAATTCTGGCCATGCCGATATTGCGATAAATTGGGCCGGAGGACTGCATCACGCCAAAAAACGCGAAGCCTCCGGTTTTTGCTACATCAATGATATCGTTTTGTGTACTCTCGATCTCCTTCGTACATTTCCTCGGGTTCTGTATATCGACATTGACTGTCATCACGGAGATGGCGTGGAAGAGGCATTTTATACCACTGATAGGGTTATGACTGTCTCTTTCCACAAATACGGCGAATATTTTCCTGGGACTGGGACGCAGGAAGATCGTGGCCGTGGCCGTGGACATGGATACGCTCTCAACATACCTTTAAAAGATGGAATGTCCGATGCGACTTTTCAGTCCATCTTTGACCCTATCATATCCCGCGTCATGGAGGTATTCCGCCCAAGCGTCGTCGTTTTGCAATGTGGTGCTGATTCGCTCAGTGGAGACAAATTGGGATGTTTCAACCTGACGATGGAAGGTCACGCACATTGTACGACGTTTGTACGCCGATTTGGTGTACCAATGGTATTATTGGGCGGGGGAGGATATACGGTGAAGAACGTAGCGAGGGCATGGTGTTACGAGACCGCATGCGCTTTGGATGTGCAGGAACAGCTCGTTGATACAAACGAGGGAGGGGGATGATGCCATGGAATGAATATTTCGAGTGGTTTGGACCGCGATACAGACTAGAAGTCGTCAAAAATAATATGGAGGATGTCAATTTACGAATCGCCGACCCTTCATCTACCGAAAACGCCGATGATCCATCATACTCGCCACCTCTACCACCCGATGTTGCGCGCCCTGGTTCGCGAATCAAACAAACGGAAATTGATAGGGTATGTGAGAGGGCGTTACAGCAGCTGAAGGAACTGGAAGGAAGGATTGGGGCGCCCAGTGTGCAGTTGATGGATGTTCCGAGGGAAAGTGTTGGAGACCATGTCGGCTTTTTTGGTGAGTTTACGGTGTATTATGCTTCTGTGAAATAGACGCTCATTATTGTAGGTATGAGTGAAGGCGACGCTGCAATGGACAAGGATGAGAAGGAAGTAGTGAGGGAAAGGGAAAGGGAAAGGAATGGAAGGACGAGCTAGATATGAAGGTTGCTCGTGAGTTCTTCTCCCTTTCTTTCATTATTTCCTATCCTTAACCTTTTCCAGAACACTCCCGCTTCGTATACCATCTCCAATCAGACTCGGAATCACGCGCTTACGCAAATCGTTCTTATCCCCCCTACGCGTCTTATCCTTCATATGCTTCATCAACCTCAGACTCAGACTCGGACGCCGATACCGAAGACGAAGACATGGAATCACTTGCATACGACTCTGATGCCTCCCATCGGAGCTATCAACGTTCAACACGATCAACAGCGCGTCGTTTATCCAACTCACATCCCTCCAATTTACCACGGATATAGTCGCAAATTCCAATCCCGCCCAAAGCACTCGCAAGCGAATGTCGATCATAACAAACATGATGTACGATATCTCGCTGTGTTCAGGAGAATCAAAGACGAGCCGGAGGAGGTTTTTTGGTGGTGGTGGAACCAGTGATATAGGTTTGAATTCTGCGTTTGGGATTGGGTTTAGCTCGCTGGGCTCACTAGAGGCGAATGGAGCTCATGGTCTTGGTGGTGTATCCTCGTCGAGAGGTCCGTCGAGGGGTGCTTCGATGGATGCGATGGATTATAGGGACTCAAGGGTGAAACTCCCATCTCTGGGGCGATCAACGAAGAAGAGGATGGAGTGGATGAGCGTGAAAGAGAGAGGGACGAGGGCGGTGGAGTGCGACTTGTTGCTAGAGCAATACGAGATGGGAGCTTGATGGTCGTAGATAGTGATCTATAATTTATACTTACTTTCTGAGGTCAATAAGTCTCCTTACTACTCGTAGAGAGTTCTTTACTCCTTCCAGTGCCGGTTCGATGGCGTAGTTGGTTATCGCATCCACCACCATCGATATTTTCGGATCGAAATTTTGACCCATCTAACTCTGCAGCTCTACTCTACACCTTTATTCCTCTTCTTCTTACCAGTTCCTGGATTTCAGAACAACAACGGGGTCGCCTCACAAGAAATATATTCCAAGACATTCTGAGACATAGTCGCTCGAACTGTTACCGCCGCTACATCGTCTCGTAGATGACTTATGAATGTTCAAGGTATGCTATATAGATCTATGTATGCTGATAAACTTGTATATAGTTTTCGTTGCTTTCGCTGCCTTCGCCGCCTCCGTCATTACGGATTCTTCATCCCATGGACCTGTGTCACTCCAGGTTTGAGATTTACGCCCTTCTACCTGGCTACAGCCTCTGTATCCTTCTTGTGAGAATCAGCACTCCCAGTTCTCTGATACATCAGCCCCCTACCATCTAAAATTATCAGATTGAAAGTGAGTGCTGACAGAGGCTGGCTTGTCCTTGGGACTGTGCGATCTCCCATCCCTTGTTCGTCTGCTGTGGCTCCTGGTGGCCCGCTCCTCCTTCACAAAGCGCTCCTCTCTTGAGCCATTTGCTCTCTCTCATCTTTTTGAGTTGGCAGAATTTACGACTCTTTGCATGGGCTGCCATATTTTATACCCATTTCCTATTCCCGACCTTCGCACCCCATCCAGCTCATTGATGGGTACACTCCTCATTTGCTCACACAACCGATCTGTTCTTCAACTGGGGTGTTACTGTGATAGGTTGCAAAGAGGTGGAGGGAGATTGGACTTTCAACGAACCACGTTGATTGCGTATAAATGCTCCTTGTGTTCACATGAAACCCTAGGGTGCTGGTGCGCCGGTTTCGCCACCGGTTGCGTGGGATTTGGTGACTTGTGCAAATAGGGATAGCACGGGAAGCCGCCCAGGATCTCGCAAGAGCCTTTAAGGCCACAGTGCGGTTACGCCTGCATGGAGACCTGGTTTTGCCCTATCACCCTCCCTCTCTCTTTTATTGGGGTGGAATGTGCTCCATTGCGCAGTAGATAGGTAGTCAGTAGTTGTAACAGCTAGCCTTGTACTTATGTACCTGGCCTTGCTACCATCCCTGCGTCGGGCTCGTAGTCTACCTTCTCTACGGGAGTCGAGCTCGCTGCCTGCACTGGCGTAGGGACCGGCTGCTTCCCTTGAGGGACCACTTTCAGCTGGCAAATGCCGCTGACTGGGCCGCGAAATATCATATCATATCATATCATCTGTCTAACACACAGAAGGTCCCCGGTTCGAGCCCGGGTCGAATCAATACTATAAGCCTCGCTCTTTTTCATTTTTAGATGCGAGCCATCGTCAATGGTTCCCACATTTCTGCTAGCCCCAACTGGAACCTTTTGCTCAAACGAAAACAGATATATATAGCTACGATGACGATGTGAACGTTAGCATCGTGCTGTTATCTCTGTCCCTTTTTGTATACAATGAAATGGTTTGTGGGACATGGACTTTTATATCGTGGGTCTGTTACCTTTACTAGTAGCTTACAAGAAATAGATACAACGCTTCGAATTTCTGACGTGGAGAATCCAGTCACCTCCAGACTGTAGCTACTACACGATACACAATAGCCGACATCTGAAATACCACCCAGTAGTAGGATTTCCATGCAGGCGTAACCGCACTGTGGCCTCAAAGGCTCTTGCGAGATCCACCTCGTCATCACACCAATCAATGGGTGTAAGCCTGGTAAGATAGGCCCCACATGCCAGGCCCCCATCCCTTGATTTGCGTCTTTCCCTACATTGCAAATATTTCTACCAATAATTCCAGATATTTTTAATAAGGAAGGAGTCCAGAAGGTCTATAGAACCTTCATGTAAGCCATATGAAACCGGGGCGATAAGGGGCGATAAGTGTACGATAACGTTGCGGCAAAATGACTACCGATTGCCAAGATCAAGAAGTCCGCATTGCAATCAATCACAGCCCGCCCGTTGAATGAATCGCAATCCGCCCAATGTCCCGCCCTTTATGCTGACTTGTGTTCCACCACCCATTATCCCGCTGCAAAGTTAACCAACTATGCTCCATCCATCCCACCTTCACTCGCTGCCTACCCGTCATTCTCTTTCTTATCTCACCTTTATACAATTTCTCTCAAACTCACCCAGCTATTTACGAGGCGATCATCGGTTTCACGCGTACTTCCCCCACTTTTTGCACCAATCTAATCTGTACTGTAGGTTGGCACGATGGGTAAAGGAAAGGCTGGCGGTATTTAATGTTAAGTATACTCATAGGTCTCAGCACAGAGCTACGGAATGCTCTCAATGATACCTCTGGATAGGCTCCTCTAGGATCTGATATGGAGGTCAACAACGTGGACCTCACTTTCGATCATCTGGAGAACCTCCCGATGGTGACAGCAGTGGAACAGCGCCCAATGTGTCTCAGGATGTTGTTGTTGATTTGCGAGACTTTATCGGGAGTCAATAATTGGCATGACCGCCACAATAGAGACACATGAACTTGGAAGCAGCGTATACTGCAATGAAACATGAGGAGCAGTCGTTGGAAAAAAAAAGCTACAGAGCTGCGAAAGTAAGTTGCATATGTACTAGCTTGAATGCAATGAAATCTCAACATATTATTCCAGAAAGCACGAGACAACAGCCGCAAAGGAGAGAGAGAGAGAGCAGCAGATTTAAATGAGACAAACAATGCCTAGCAATGGGATGGGGATGAGCATATTTTACGGTTGTTGGATAAGTGCCCATCAACTGGAAGCTACGCATGGAATGGACGATATGAGCAGTGTGTTCGAGGGGGGAGGTGAATAGCTGGGATACTAGAGAGGCGCCACGCAACAGGCCCAGGAATGTACGTCTGGACTGGCGAAGGACCCAAGCTCCTTGTGCCAGAACCCCACCCCATGCCTCTTGCGGCAGATAACATTCAGCGCACTTCTTCAATTCTTGCGCATCTTAAGGGCTTGCACACAGCAGATTTATTGCCAAGTTTGTTGCTGCCTAGCTCAGTGCTTGGAATATTCCCGCTACCTTTAGGTAGAGGGTCTTGGTAGGACTCAAATTTATCATTTTTGGCAGGGATCTTCGAAATCTGTTCTTACTCTGGGTAGCCACATGGCGCCGCTCGGCTGTCTTACGTTCCTACACCATCATTGGCTCATCTATACACAATCTTGGTCAGTAATATATTCAGTTAAATTCGATGTTTCGGCCCATCGGCGTCTCTCGATTGCCTGCAAGCCGATGGTAGCCACTAATCGTTCAACTTTGTATTTGTTTCTTTGCTTCAACAATGGTATTTTCGTTCGATGTAGGTGGCCATTCTTTCCGCAACCCCAACGTCTATCAGGATAGTCAAAATCCTAGTTTCTTTTATATCATATTCACTATTTCGAGGCAACGGCTTGCCCTTTCCGTCGCCTTCGACGTTCTTACGCGTTACCTACTCTACGGCTTACAACGTGTTCACGACGTCTCTACCTTTTACTCTGTGTGAATGTCCTCCAGGGGTGGACATAGTTCTTGGATCTCAGTTTGCAGATTCTTGGGCTCGAGCCAAGCTCGAGCGAATTGTACCCATCTAGGTACCGTTCTTCGCTATGTTGTAATTATTGCCTATTACTGGTGTCTCTAGTCAGTTACTATACTTCTTCTGCTATTCTTATACAAATACAATAAATCACACTTCAAGAATTTGCAGACTGCGATTGGAGGTAGCGGGCCTTGCCGCTTGCCGGCGCTACTCGATTATATATCATTGCAGTTAGCCAAACGGAAAATATACAATCCACGCTTAATAAAAGAATTGCCGTTGTGTCGGCATGCATCTGTTCACCCGCCGGGACGCGCCCTTTCATCCGCCCTTGGGATTCCCGAGGCATCAGAGCTGTATAAAGATGGCGCATTGACTTTAACAGGTTTTTGCATGTCTACTGCACCTCAATCTGTAGTCAGTGTATTTAATTCCTTGGTTGGGGCGACTCCACACTCTAAATAATGGTAAATTCGAAAGGGCTTTTAAACCATTGCTTAGACAGAGGTTCATAAGCATGCATGCCATCGAAAGGAAGGCACACCTAATTAGACTGCAAATTCCGGCCTATGTAGTCTCTTGTAGCCTATGCATGTGAGGATTGGTCTCGGCATTTGAAAAAAATTGGTCTTTCGGGTGCATTTTCAAGTAGACTTTTTGATTAATAGTATATCTAAATACACTCGAGGACTCCCTCTAGTTTGCGCTGCAATGTTATGCAGTTTTTATGTGGGTCTGAATTCAAGAGGTAAAAAAGTGTAGCGAGGAGAGCTCAAATCTCGATTACAGGTATGTTTAACGTTCGAACAAACATACCTCATTAACATATCAAGCGATGGCTATAGAATACATATGAGGGCTCGTTACCTTGAATACAATGTATTTACGCTAACATATTAAAGTACAACCTCTTAAATCCATTGTGCTCGACATTACAAGTGCTGAGGTCAAGCATTTGAGGGGCGGGCCGGAGACTACTTGTTCACTCTTAAGCGCTATCTCACACCGAAAAACCGTACAAGTGAAATCAAATTTCATAGACTACATATACTACGTATGAAGCTCAAGCTCATCTAGTATAGAGAATAAGTTCAAACCCATTTTCCCCCACCCTACACTTGAACTGCATACTGCAGTACTGATACAGTCGTGACACCCAGGTTTGAATTGGGTTTGAAGATACCTATCGAAGGCAGGTTGGAGAAGAACGAAGTGAGTGAGATACTACATACCGGTTGTGTAGCTGGATAAGCGTTGGAAGGGGACTGAGTTGATCAGCATGTCACGGGTTGCTGGATTAGCTTCATCGTTTACAATATTTCCAGGTTGCTGATAGGAAATTAACGGTTCAAAGTTTGAGAGGAGCTAGGCACCTACAATGCAGCCTCCACCATATGCAACGCCAACGTTGAGGTTACTGAATTTTCCATGTTGGCTGTCTATTCCTTTGCCAGTGAAGACTGCCGCCGGTCTGCATCTCATGGATGAGCATAAGAGGTACTGTGGTACTTATCGAAGGTATGGTGTAGGAACAAATAGAGCTAGTACTCACTGCGGCACTGCCTTGACAACTTCGAAGCCTCTCGAATTCGGCTCCTTGAGCAACCAAGTTCGACCTTCTCCTTCACTATTATCCAAGAGGCCAATATGCAACGTTGAAGCGACCGGAGCATTGTCCTCCATTGAAAACTAAATCTCGAAAGCAACTTTGTTCGGTACAAAATGTTTGGCTGTTTTTTTTTTGCGAGTTGGAATAGCATTGGACTGCTTCCTATCTTTATCTCTTCCTACTCATCTTACCGCGTTATTTTCCACGACCAAGTTTCCGCTTCTGTAAATTAGGCTGGGTTGGAGGCGCCAAGTCGAGTTCTGGGGCTGAGAGGGATGAAAAAGGCAAAGCCAGCAGAGAGGAAGGAGGAGATAATAGAGGAGAGGTGAGAGCAGGTGAGTTGGCGCGTAACAGAGATACTGATGCTTCATCTAGGCGGTTGTACAGCTCCTCAGTTGAGATGGCATAGGTTAGCACTTCAGCAAAAGTTAAAATCTTAGTGAACGACATATGCAGATACGCCGAGGGACTTGGCAACGTCTAGGACATAACTTGTGAGTCAGGAATCTCCGACAGAGTGAGAGGAAATGTGCTGAAGTAAAAACCAAACATGTTGAAAGATAAAGACGCGTCAAGAGAGCGCAGCCTGCTTCTCGCATTTCCAGGGCGTGGATACGCAAGTGAGGTTAGTACGGCACTCCAAGCGCAGTCAAAAGAGACGGAATAAACGCGTCGAGCAAGCCCCCAAAGGCAAGCCTCAACCTCAGAGGCAACTGAATGAACACAAATTCCCAGTGCATGGGTACTCAAAGATCCATCAGCGCATGAGGCTGAGGGGCTTCCAATGAATACTCGGCAAGAAAAAAAGATGAACCTTCGAAGAGCAAGCTCACTCACTATTTGGCAGCTTTGCGTTGGTGATTGATTGTTGAGTGAGCGTGTCACCTGCTTTTATCGATTGATCGATGTCAAAGAAACGTTTGGAAGCTGGTAAGCGCCACAAGCGTAAGGCTCAGCTAGCAACGATGCAACGACGTTACACTTAATTTTTGGCGTAGCTTGCAATAATTGAATTATTTTGCTGCTCAAATATGCGCTAAACTAAGCGCAATGAAAGCTGGTAAGAAATGGCGGGATAGCACCATTGTAGAACAGCTGCTGTTGAAGTTGTCGTAGAAGGCGGGACAACGGGCGCTGTGATATTCCAAGTCTTGGCAGCTGATGGGATTATTTGCAGAAAGATATCGTATACAGTTATCGCCCCGGTTTCATATGGCTTACATGAAGGTTCTATAGACCTTCTGGACTCCTTCCTTATTAAAAATATCTGGAATTATTGGTAGAAATATTCGCAATGTAGGGAAAGACACAAATCAAGGGATGGGGGCCTGGCATGTGGGGCCTATCTTACCAGGCTTACACCCATTGATTGGTGTGATGACGAGGTGGATCTCGCAAGAGCCTTTAAGGCCACAGTGCGGTTACGCCTGCATGGAGACCTGGTTTTGCCCTATCACCCTCCCTCTCTCTTTTATTGGGGTGGAATGTGCTCCATTGCGCAGTAGATAGGTAGTCAGTAGTTGTAACAGCTAGCCTTGTACTTATGTACCTGGCCTTGCTACCATCCCTGCGTCGGGCTCGTAGTCTACCTTCTCTACGGGAGTCGAGCTCGCTGCCTGCACTGGCGTAGGGACCGGCTGCTTCCCTTGAGGGACCACTTTCAGCTGGCAAATGCCGCTGACTGGGCCGCGAAATATCATATCATATCATATCATCTGTCTAACACACAGAAGGTCCCGGTTCGAGCCCGGGTCGAATCAATACTATAAGCCTCGCTCTTTTTCATTTTTAGATGCGAGCCATCGTCAATGGTTCCACATTTCTGCTAGCCCCAACTGGAACCTTTTGCTCAAACGAAAACAGATATATATAGCTACGATGACGATGTGAACGTTAGCATCGTGCTGTTATCTCTGTCCCTTTTTGTATACAATGAAATGGTTTGTGGGACATGGACTTTTATATCGTGGGTCTGTTACCTTTACTAGTAGCTTACAAGAAATAGATACAACGCTTCGAATTTCTGACGTGGAGAATCCAGTCACCTCCAGACTGTAGCTACTACACGATACACAATAGCCGACATCTGAAATACCACCCAGTAGTAGGATTTGTGCAAATAAAATTTTAGGCAATTTTATTCATTCCAGGTGCTCTAGACATACTTCCATACAACAATATGGTACATGATAAGACGAAGGACAAGTTTGGAAGCAGGGAAAGTAAGAGTCACAGACTGGTGTAATGAATACTGAATATCGGATGCAATGTCCAAGAACAAGCGGACCAGGGTTAAACGTGCACCCCAAAAAAACTATCTGGTTATTCATCCACTACTGCTCGTTCACCAACACAGCAGCCATACCCATACCCGATCCCATACACATACTTGTGACGAATAATTTTTCCGAGTCATGTTTGGCGATGTTGAGCCCGGTGGCAATTTGGCGGGCACCAGCTAGAGGAGAAAGAAGGAAAAGCCATCATTAGTAATGTGAATTGTTAGGAAGGACGGGAGTGCAGCGCGGGACGGATGAAAGCAAGGAGAGTGGATGGGGAATTGAAAGAACTCACTGCATCCAAGCGGGTGGCCAATAGCGATGGCGCCTCCCCATCGATTGACCTTGCCGTTCAAATCTTTGCCTTCTTTCCATGGAATACCGAGCTTCTCGCAACACCACACCGCTTGAGATGCGAATGCTTCGTTGATCTCGAAAAAGTCGATGTCGGACATGGAAAGCCCGGTCTTTTCGAGGACCTAGAGTAAAGCGTCTAGTTGGTATAGAGATATATAAGATAAAGAAAACCAATACCTTTGGGATAGCATAGGCTGGACCAACACCCATGATTCTCGGTGGAACACCAACAATCTGAGCACCAACGAAATTTTCCAACAATAGGTAGTCCCAGCTTCTTCGCCACGCTACGCCTCGCCAGCAGCACAGCAGCCGCACCATCCGTCACTTGACTGGCATTTCCCGCATGCGTGCTACCTGTCTTGGTAAACGCCGGCTTCAGCTTAGCCAGACTTTCCTTGGTAACACCATCTCTGATTCCATCATCGCTCTCAACCAAGAATTGCCTCCCACCGTCCGGCGACTCCTGCTTGACCCGAATGGGAACAATTTCTGGAGCAAAGAAATTCTGTTTCTGAGCTGCTGCTGCTTTTTGGAACGAAAGAGCAGCAAATGTGTCTTGGGTTTCCCGAGAGATGTTGTAGTCGGCGGCAACGTTTTCAGAAGTAATACCCATGGGAATCAAACAGTCTTCGGCGTTTTGATCCTCCATGACGAGTTCAGAGTAACCTTCGGGAACCGCGCCAGTACCGTATCCGAATGTCATTGATTCAACACCTGCGCCAATACCGATGTCGATGTCTCCAGCCCTGATACTGTTTGCAATCTGGCTCACGGCTGTCAGACCACTGGAACACTGTCTGTTCACGGTACTGATAGGGGTGGTGATAGGAATACCAGCAGCGAGTGCAGCCATTCGAGCAGTGCTAGCGCCACCTTGAGGAGGAAGAACGTTACCAACGACAATGTCACCAATGAGAGTGGGATCAAGCTTGGTCGAGGTGTAAGAGTGCTTGAGGACATGCATCAAGATTTCTTCGGGTCGGGTGTCTTTGAAACCACCTTTTCTGCCCTAGCATAAACGTACTTTTAAAACTAGTTCACGCTAGGTTCGTTTCTTGCTTTGCTTACCTTGGTTAGAGCAGAGCGGGACGCAGACACAATCACGACATCGTCGTCGTGTTTCTCTAAGACTCTGGCTTTGGCGGCAGACATTTCTGTGGAGTGTTTCGTAGAATTCTACGTTAAAGTAGATGGCTGAGGAAGAAAAGCCGAAGTGCTGACCAGAGTAGGTTTTAAAGCTTTCCAGTAATCACACGCTAACGAGAAGACGAAGACCGGTGAAACATGTGATTTCTTTGCAGAAGCCGGAGCACCGGCTATTTATGCGTTTAGGAGTTACAGCCTGATAGTATTTACGGCTCAAAAACTGTAGGATTAACACAGATCTTCGGCCCACTGCCGCCGACCCTCCCAGCCCTGATCCTTGCGGGGGTCTCTCTCCAGTACAAGGACCTTGTCCGGTATGTTGGTATCCGGTTCCAGTCTACTAGCCCAAACATCTTCCTGGGCCACTACACGGCCAAACGTGACTCTGCCATCACCACCGCACGAGGCGTCTCAGCGTCAGATCTGCTCGTAGGTCACAACCGGCTGCCTCCGGATATAGCCAAGCTGCTCTACACATCCTTGGTGGACTGTCACCTCATCAGCGGCTGTGAGATTACACCCGATGCAGACAAGTCTGTGGAGATGCTGGAAGAGGTGCAGCTCGGTGTCTCCGCCGAATGCTGGGTCTATCCTCACGCTCTATCACCACTCCTCTCTACACTGAGTTGGATATCATGCCGCTCCGCCTCGAAGGGCCATTCTCACCCTGGAGTATCTCATATATTTGGCACACCTCCCCCCTACTCACTATGCCTCACTGGCACTCCAGCAGCAGGTGCAGTTGTATACGGACGGTTACCCCTGTTGGCTTGCGGACCTGGCTATTGCCATACATCTGCTCCTTCGTCCCAGGAACGGCTATACCCAGTCACTCTCACTGCCCAATTTAGCAGATCCCTCGCCAGATGTAGTTATCCGTGACCTGAAGGCTCTCACACAACTAATCCGCCGCCAGACAAACTCATATCTCCAGGGTAATATTGCTGATTGGTCGAGGCTGAGCTTGCTGCGTGGGCGCCGTGAGCCCCACGAGGACGGGTCCAGTACGCTATGCACGCGTGCATTCCGACACTACCTGACTCAGGTAAGGTCGCCAGCTCATCGCGTTACCCTCGCTAGGTTGCTGAGTGGTGATTTCACACCTCTCACCTACCGGGCAGCCCCACTGTCTAGACAGCCACTGAGCGACTCTAACACCTGCCGTGCCTGTGGCGTGCATCGCGAGACGCCACAGCATGTGATCTTGCAGTGCACAGAGCTTGTCAGGATTCCAGCCCTACAACGGGACTTCCTTGACACAGTCGCTCCTCACTTTCCCTTCCCCAGGGTAGGCGATTTTCAGACTCAGATGCCTGCAATTATCTGCAAAGGTTTATCTTTCATTGGACTCAGGTTGTCCCTACAGCTAAGTACATTCATGAGGTAGGTGTGTGTTGGGGCAGGTTCACGCAGGATGGCACGGAAGGCACAGAGGGCCCAGAGACAGATGACAGCGAGCACGAGTAGATAACTACCTACGCACATGTTTTTGTATCTTTTCTCCTGCGGCGCGCTGGAGTCTACCTTCCTCTCTGCGGGTCGAGCTCGCTGCGGCGTGGGGCCGGCTGTTCCCAAGTGGGACCCCGCCCGGTGGCATAAATCTATCTATCTATCTCCCAGGGCAGCTGAGCAAACTGTACCACACCAAGGCTCTACAAATCAATTACTATCGCGGTTGATCTCGGTAGCGAATCCATCTTCAATCAATCGTTAGTACTAGATGATATGATTTGCTTTGACCGGCTCCAACGTGGAGGGA
>JADNRY010000880.1:0-22786 GCA_015501585.1 Rhodocollybia butyracea | reverse complement strand
GGATTGTCCGAGGAGATCAAAACCGTAAATCCGAGTGCGTGCCGTTTTCTCAGCGACAACGAACGCAACAGAACGCAACTTATCATAAAGTTATCATGGATTTTTCAGATCTCTAGAGGCACTAGCGTCCACTATAAAGACGCTAGAGATGCATACATCCGGGGAGGTGAGACTGCCCTTCCTTTGCAATCATCGCTCAACAATCGACCTAGATCAGCCCACCAGAATTATCATCGCCGGGTATCCAACTTAGAGGGAAATACCCTGCTGGAAAAACGGCGCTACGCAAGCGAGACACCTGAAATAGACGAAATCAGAAAAAGGTTGGCTTGTCTAATTGCGATAGGATCATTCACTGATACCTACTGCCCCGGTTAAGACTGATGCACGAACCAAGAGGGCACGAAGGGATGTATGGGGCCATTCTCGTTCCGGAGACAGAGTTGACACTTTCTGGCCAGCAGACATCGGTGTTCTCTTCTGTCACAACGGTAAGTAGCGCATACATCATCCATCGTTCCACACTAAATGAAAAAGCAGAAGGCTATTCTACGATGTGCGGGCACGCCACGATTGCCCTCGGCCGATTCCTCGTGGATACCCACGACATAGATGTCTTTCCTATGCGGCAAACCCTACATAATCGAAAGCACGATGAAGGATTTTCTACCGAAATTAGGCTTCATGCGCCTTGCGGCGTTGTATATGTTACAGTCCCAACCACCGCTGCGGGTCTTTCCGACCCAACGAAGCCTGTCCAATTTCGATCTGTACCCAGCTTCGTGTCTTCCCCGAAGCACGGCGTCACAGTCGACATACCTTCGCATATGATATGGCCCAAGCTCGCTGAAAAGCAGGCAGCAAAGATAACGGTTGACATCGCATACGGGGGAGCTTTTTATGCCCTCGTATCTGCAGAAGAACTGGGTTTTGCGACTGGCATTCGCGGCACCGACGCTGACTTTAAACAACTGGCAGAGGCCGCACGTATCCTCCGTCTGTCTTGAACAAGGATCCTGAGGCTCGTCGACACTAATCATCCTAATGAGCTTGATATGGGATTCTTGTACGGCGTCACATATCGACACAAGCCCCAGACCAATCCAAGATGAAAAAACCGAAACTTGGCTTTGTTTTTTCGCTGATGAGCAAATTGACCGGTCTCCGACAGGATCCTGTGTCAGTGCGCATGTTCCTCTCGCTGTTCAACAAGGACGTTTGCAGATGGGGGAATGGTGTTCGTACGACTCCTTTCTCAGCACGCAGTATCCGGGAAACGCATTTCGCGGGCGTGCAGTCGAGCGCACTGAGAAGGGGTACATCGTAGAAGTCGAGGGATATGCACATTATACGGGAGCTTCAAGCTTTGTAGCTTCGGAAAAAAGTCGTCGATAGGATGGGAGAAGGATTCGAGCTCAAGATCCCACTACTTTGAACTGCTCGGTCGCTTCGATCTCTTAATTACAACAATGTGAGGTAGTATGTACTAGTAATGTACACTCCCGTGAGGTAGTACTAGTAATGTATGGGCCCGTGAGGTAGTAGTACTAGTAATGTATGCGACCCCGTTATGATGACAACTTTACAACGTATACTTGAAATCAGGATGGCGATCACCCAATTCCACCAACGCTCTCGTAGCATTTGTGCCCTTTTCATCGTCAGAGTCGAGATTATAAGGCGCAAGAATTTCATCCCGACGCTTGACTTTCTGTTGGTTCATATAGTTAAGAAGCAAAGCGTTGACACCAGATAGGACCACGATTAGGATAGAGCTGAAAAAGAAAACAAGTCAGTTCGGCAATGTTAGGGAAAAAGAGAACTGAAACATACAATGTAAGTTTATAATGGTTGTCCTTGTATAGTTGGGGAATCCTTGGTAGGGAAAAGCCAGGTACTCGTAATGCCTCCAGCGTTAGTTGCGACGAATCCTATTGCAATACTCGTTGCTCGCCGATAATGGGTTCCTTGTGTAAAGTTTCAGCTAAGGCGCATTGAATTCAAAAGTTACCCTACACTGTTATTCGACATCCATGCTGCAACGGGAGGGACACTTGCATATACACCTGAGGATAAAATTTAGACAACGAAGTGAGTCACTTCATGCTCCTTACCTGGAACGGTTAAGAACAGAGAGCCATAGCGAGTAAATTTATTATCGGAGCCTTTGAGAAAACCACTTGGTCAACTTATGACATAACAGTCTCATTAAACATACCGAGGTAGATAGCGAATCCCGCGATGCTCAAACATATGACTACAGCAGTTGCGATTGAGCGAGATTTCATGCGATCAGACCAGAGCGCTATGCCCAGAGTGACTATGAATCAAGAGGGTCAACGAATAAGCCTGCACATATGAAAAGATGACGCATACCGAAAAAGCCACCAGCAAAAGGACCCACACTCAACAACTGCGTTTTGTCCGGGTTGAATCCGAGTTCTCCCACGATAGAGGAAGGAACAACGCCTGTCCATACAGGATAGTCCCTTCCATGTAGAAAAGTGCGAAAACCAGAAGGACATGAGGAGACTTGAGTGACCGGAAGACTTCCTTGAACGAGAAATGGTCCTGATTAGTGCTGGATGAAGGCTTATCTTTCGCAAGTCGGCGAACAAGCAACCTAGTGAATAGATAGGATCACGATTGTAACTCGGATAGGGCAGCGTACGCACTCTCTCATGGCTGGAGTCGAGAATTTAAGCTCCTCTGGCGATGACGTATGAGGAAGAATCCCAAAATTCCCATCAGCGAGCTGAAAATTCCTTCCTATATCGGATTTTAGTGGTTTTGGGGGTAACTAACGGGTGTCTCTTACAAGTATGAAGATCCAAGCCCAACCCGGTCTACCGGCAAGCCATCCATATTGATGATAGCTGCAGCAAGCAATCCAGAAAATGCCACCGGAAAGCTAGAATCTCATATGTTTTTGGTTCTTCCAGAATTGGGAGATGGACGCACCGATGCCGAAGAGAAAAATATGGCCACCCTAAATTTTCAAAAAACTATCAGAACCCAGCCCCCTATCTATCAAACGGATCGATTTACCGGAAAGCCAGTTCGTCTCGTGTATAGAATGACGAAAGATACAGAACAATTCCGGGAAACATAGGTCCTGGCGTGGATTTGGTTTAGAAATGAATCGCGCGAGATTTTACAGACGAAGCACACACCTTCTACAAGGCCAAGGAACGCGCGAACAACGACCAGACCAGCAAATGATGTTACGAGGCCTAATAAAGCAAATCAGAGACCATCAGACACAATATAGAGTCCACAAACCTTGAAGCGCCACCATAAGACCCCATAAGGTCAACAGTGAGGGCATAAGGAATCTAGGACCGATTTTTCTCAAAAGAAGATTGGCGGGGAGCTCAGCACAGATGTATGGTCTAGATTTAATTTGGATTAGATCATTAAAGCCACAGCGATAACGTCGCAACTCACACATATAGAATCGTGATACATATTGAGTACTGGCTGTCGGTCATTCCCAGATCCTTCTGAAGACCGGCGACTCGAGCGTTTCCTGGATTGAGAAAAGATAAGATGACGTTGCAAGCCCTCGCTGAATATGTTCGTACCAATATTCGAACGGTCCTGAGCGAGATGAGTACGAGAAGCGCGTCAGAAAAAAAAAAATGAATACTGACCAAGAACGAGAGCAAACTGATAGCACACAAGTCGTAGTCGTTAATTAGGATGAAAGGGGGTCATCAAGGCCAGCTGGCTTACTAGAACATCGTTATCATAGGCAAAATCACAATATCCATCCGCTTCACAGCCTGTCTTTCCAACTTCTTCAGCTCAACGGCGTCCATACTGTCGTATTTTGAGTGAATCTCATCGAACGAAAGCTGGTGCTGGAGGTTTTTTCTCCTGGGAGGTGTCCGACATCGCTGGCCAGTCGAGAGCGTAACTCAAGGAAGTAAGGGAAGTAACGGCGCATTTCCCGAGTCACAATTCCTTATATACGGCAGAGAAAATGTGGGGAAAGTATTGAGCCCGGGAATGATCGAACCACTAAGATCCCGGATCTCATCATCCGGATCCGGGGTTGATGGACCAATGAGGAGCAGCCTTGAGTAGCCGAGTCCAGAGTTGTCCCGTACAGTCCCGTACGCATGCACAAACGTCGGGCTCACACAATGCTCACACCTGCACTACACCTGCTCACATTCACACATAAAGCGCTATAAAGCGGGATGCTTGACATTAATTGTTTGCCAGTTGAAGTGTGGCCCACATACCTCCTGATCATGAGGTCTTGGGGCTCAGGCCCCAGGCCCGGGGAACGTAACCACTCGTCCAAACAAAAACCGCAAGAATATCAAAAACATAAAACTATGTGGCAGTGGTCAAAAGTATCCCTGCGTAAAACGTCACAGCCCATAAGCTCAAATCAGGCTCAAATCGCTCAGTGTAAGAGCGAGGCCTCGAGGAGCAACCGGTTAATCGGTACCAGCTGGTACCATTCACCTCCATTTTAATTCGTAGGCGCATTTGACTGAGAGTCGAGTCTCGAAATTCTGAGGATACCTCCTTTCTAATTGTTCGAGATTATGAGTTTTCTCTCTAAAGATTCAAGTTCTATTGCGTTCGAGCGGGGGTGGGAATTGCAAGACGATACCGGTCAAAAACTCGCCATTTAGTTTCATTCCACGTTGAATCCTGTTGAATCCCACATTTACCTCAGCGACGCGACTTATAATCCATTACAACCCCATGTCAGTGATATCGATAGTATCCTATGATATACATGTAGATGTTTTTGTATGTACTTTTTGTTCCTGGCTATTGATGTCAAACTCAATCCATCTCAAGTTCATTTCAGAAATCAGTCTTCTCAGTCTTCTTGGTGGATACTGTCAATGTAGAGTAAGTATGTATTCACACAAGTAATGTTACGAACAAAATCACAGAGTGTCTAAAATTGCGGTGGGAACCCTCGGGAACCCATGCTTTTCAGTAGAGTCGCAAACGGCATAACCTCCACTTTCAGCTACAATGAATAGGGCGACGTGCTGTAGTAAAAATGTCAATATTTCGGCGTTTCTGATGACATCCAGAAAGGTTCGCAAAACCCATATATCGCATCAGAGTCCGGACGAGACCAGTCAACCATGAGCATTACTCCACTATACGGTACAACACGTTCTGCACATTGATGGTAAGCGAGTCGCGCGACTCCCAAACAAAGGCTGGAGGAGAACCGATAATAATCGCAGTACAAACATGGTTATGCTTTAGGCCCTGGACCCGGAGGGATCTTCTATCCATTCCTCTAGCCTTCGATTTTTATATTCAAGTATCAAATTATCGACCGATGCCACTCTTTGGCCACGGTCCGAGGAAAACATGAAGTCTGCTCAGCGTCCCATGCCATGTAGGCCACCTTCAACGTTTTCAAGCTGGGAAATAGCTTGAAACCCCACTTCAAAAAATCTAGCCTCGCCGGTTCTGCAAGAGACTTGAACTCTCTGAACTGTAACGTTGTGAGATATGGGAATATGGATATTAGTGAATAATTATGCTGAACGTCTCTTGCTAACCCGGGAAGATTGGCGGGAATTATGAGTTCTCGAATGCAGGAACGCTTGCATAAAGATGCGAAAAGACGCCAGATCCCAGCATTTGGACAACGCGCATATGAAGCTAAGTCAAGCTCACTATGTTGAATATCAATCACTTCCAAATTGCACAGACGAGAAGGATCGGGAATAAAATGCAGTAGCTGAGAGACCGTTCCTCTGAAGACCTGCAGCTGGGGGAGGGAGTTTTGACATACGGGTTGGTTTGAGGTCAAAGATATCCTGAATTGATATGGGCCACAATCGATCCTGCGTAAGTTCTGATGCCGATTGCAAAATTCAACTAAGATGCCAATAACGGAAGGCGTTCCTGCGGGTTTTCCAAGAAATTCTATCCCTGTTAGAGAAGGCAAGCGAAGCTTTTGTAGGATGTGGGTCCATCCTTCGGAGCTATAGGCCACAATAAGGGAAACCGCTTTAGAGGCATTTAAGAATTCTACGAGCCATCCTCGTTGTGCCCGGGAAAGTAGGAAGGTGTCGTCGACTGTGAGATACCGAAGAGATGTGTTTATGAGGGGGGTAAATTTGAGGCAGTCCTGTGTGAGAGGGATGATACCAGACAGCGAGAGCGATCGGCAACGCAAACGGGATGCTTCCCACAGAAAGCGTCCGAATGCACTGCTGAAGGAGGGAAAAAGGCAAGGTATATCACTTTCCACCCCACAAAAACTAATTTTAATGTGATATAATGGATGATGAATTCTTTGCAACAGGAATGTCGCAAGTCGAATTTGCTGGATTGTTTTTGCCGCTGATGATGAGAATTGAAGCCACACATGCGTTACTCTGGAAAATCTTCCAGCAATACTCATAATGTTTCGTAAGGTGTAAAAGGACCTGTCAATAGATGTCTCTTCATCCGCGATCGAAAGGTATTGCTGCTAACTGTCATAAGAGATTAAAAGCAGGTATTGAGACCCAGCAATTCGGTTGAGTAGTTTACATGATGCAGCTAGGGCAAGGAGGGTTGAGGGGTCAGTTTTCTGGCAAATAGAGCATAGTAGCTCCTCGGGAAGGTCTACAAGGGTAGCCATTTTCACTGCGATTGATGAGTCAGTCTGTAGTTGATCAAGTTTTACTATGCGTATATTGCTCATCTATAACGTGAGTTGTGTGCCACGTTGATTCGAGTTATATCTCGCTTCGTAGATTCAAGAGCTTGAAGGCAAGGTGGTTGTGTGAGAGCCAGCGCTTAGATAGGCACCGCTTATCTTACCCCATCTTTGTCGATATATCTTAAAGAGACGAAGTACTTGATCGGAGATTCTGCTTTATCGAAGACTCTGCCCTCCCCTCTAGTGCTACACACATCAATTTATTGATTGTCAGTGTTCTGTCTGCTTAGAGACCACCCCTCTAGCGCTTCAACCCCTCTAGCGAAGTTGAGCCTTTCAAGACTACGCCTAAGTATCTAAATTCGGTGCAGGGGCCCTCCATACAACGATCTTTGCTCATCGGACGTAGCAAGCCTTTCCTTTATTTACTCTCACGTGTAGTCGAATGGTATGAGCTACCTCCTCCTCCGAAATTTTTCGCGGGAAAGTTAAACCCTTCAACAGCCAACCGAGTTGTGAACTTGTTCGGGATTCCTTTTGGCGTATCCCGGACCATTCTAAAGGTTGCTTACTTCAGATTTGTGGTCTCTCGTTCAGTATCGTACTTTCCATTCCACTAATTCCCTACGGACTGCTATGAAACTTCAAATCTGGAATCATTGTGACATACATACATAACTTAGAACGCCAATTTCTGTGAATGTTATGTACTGACTACGATGCAACGGGCTCCGAAATTGATTTCATCAGTAAAAGTTCTTCGGCTGCATGAAGAGTCCTTGTGGATTGACTCCATCCAAGGTGCATATATTATCTGATGATGAAGCTAAAGTTCGAATGTACCAGAATAAAAAATAATGGATGTACGATCCCGAGACGCCATGATGTTGAATGTGGTGACGTGCCAAGGAAGGTCGGCGCTCTGATGACATCCAGATAAGTTCGCAAAACTACTGGTGAACCATGCAGTAGGCAAGTTAGAACGCGTTCTGAATATGTACTGATGCTAAGCGAATAGTCGCACGATCATTTATCACCTTCCTCAGGACTTGGGAAAAATAAATTAGGTCGAGTCTTCCACTAACTCGTCGTACCTAGACAAAAAGGAATACTTATTTTCCAAACAATGGCTGGAGGAAAAAATAAGAATCGTAGTGAGACCTCAGATACAAAGATGAAGGTTACTATGCGTTAGCGGACTCTGAGTCGGAAGGATCTTTTATCCATTCCTTCACCTTTCAAGTTCTGTATTCAAGCGTCAAATTCTCGATCAATGGCAACTCTTTGACCACGGTCCGAGCAAAATATGAAGCCTGCTCGGCGTCCCACCCCATCCAGGCTAGTTTCAGCGATCTCAAGCAGGGAAACACCTTAAAACCCCACTTCAAAAAATCTTGTCTCACTGGTTCTGCAAGAGAGTCGAACTCTCTGAAGTGCAGCGTTGTGAGATAAGGGAATCTGGATGTTAATGAAGATTTCGCCTCCGAGAGCACATCTTTTTCTAGTCCGGGAAAATTGGCGGGAACTACAAGTTCTTGGATGGAGGAACGATCGCATAAACATGCGAAAAGATCCCAAAATCCAGCGGTTGAATGAGATGACATTGAAGGGAAGAGGATGTCAAACGCAGGAAATTGGATCTCAATCACTTTTAAATTGCACAGGCGAGAAGGATCGGAAACAAAATACAGTAGCTGAGAGACCGATGCTCTGATTTCCTGCAGCTGGGAAAGGGGGTATTGACGGCCTAGCTTTGAGGTTAAAGATGTCCTGAGTTGATATGGGCCACAATCGATTCTGCGTAAGTTTTTGATGCCGATTGCAAAAGTCAGCTAAGATTTCGATAGCTGAAGGTGTTCCTCTGACTTGTCCAATAAATGTTATTCCCGTTAGGGAAGGCAAGCGAAGCTTTGGTAGGATGTGGGCCCATCCTTCGGATCCATAAGCCGAAATAGTGGAAATCGCCTTGGAGGCATTCAAGAACTCTATGAGCCATCCTCGTTGTGCTCGGGAAAGTAGGAAGGTGTCGTCGACTCTGAAATCAGAAAGAGATGTGTCTATGAGAGGGCTGAATTTGAAGCAGTCCTGTGTCAACGGGATGATACCATGGAGTGCGATTGACGAGCAACGCAAGCGGTATGCTTCCCAGAGTAAGCGTCCAAATGCACCGTTGAAGGAAGGAAACATGTCGAAAGAGGGAGAAAAACAAGGGATATCACTTTCCACCCCACTAAAAGTAATTCTGATGCCATATAGTGGACGATGGATTCTTTGTAACAAGAGTGTCGCGAGTCGAATTTGCTGGAGTGTTTTTTCCGCCGATGACGAGAATTTAAAGGCCACCAACGTTACCCTGGAAATACTTCCAGTAACACTCATGATGTTTCGTAAGGTGTCAAAGCACCTGTCAGTTGGTGTCCTGTATGTGCTCTCTTTATCCGCGACCCAAAGGCATGGCTGCTGACTATCATGAGAGATAGAAAGTAGGTATTGGGATCCCGCAATTCGATTGAGTAGTTTACATGATGCAGCTAGGGAAAGGAGGGTTGAGGGTTCAACTTTCTCGCAAATAGAGCATAGAAGCTCCTCCGGAAGGTAACCATTTACACTGCGGTCGATGAATTTCAATTAGCTGATCAGGATTTACCATATGTATATTGCTCACCCACAGTAAATAGTTGTGTGTAGTGTTGATCTAGCTATATCTCGTCTCAAGAGGAAGGTAAGAGACAAAGATGGGCTAGAGCAAGCGCTTGGATAGGCGCTCAGTGTGTTAATAGTATCTCATCGATAGCAGAGTAGTTGCTTGACGATTTACTTGATCAGAGACTCTCCCCCATGGAAGACTTTTGTCTTCAGACGCCTTGAGAGATGCTGAGATCGCCGAGCGTTTCAAGCCTCCGCCGGTAAGTATATGGTTCCTACATACAAAAATCGGCACCGCCCTCCACACCACTCAAACAGCGTCGAGAGGTTTCGAATTTGCCTTCAGGTAACCACATAAGTATGTTAGAAAAAGTCCTGGCTGAAATTGTGGTAACGCAAGGTTTTTTGATTCATGCAGCGTAGCCTTCTGTAGTTTTCAAAATATTGGTTACTAGACACTCATTTTCAATCCACTCTGGTGGGATGGCAGGTACGATAGCGGGATACCGCAGCCCCCGCCCCCGGTGCGGTGACGTGCAAATGAATGGCAATGTTTCGGCACTCTGATGATATCCAGATAAGTTCCGAGTATCGTATCGGACGTTACTGTCGCCGCACTGGCAGTGGCACTGGTGAACCATTATACTCCACTATCTAGTAGGTAATCTAGAACAAATTCCTGAATGTGTATGCTAAGGGAGTGATCGCAGGATGGATATACTACCTCTGTCAAAGCTTGGGGGGAAATGGGCGAAGTTGAATACTCCGAGTCTAATTCGTCGACCCCAAAAAACGGTATTCTCAAAAAAAAGCCTGAAGAAGACAAATAATTGCAGCGGGATGAGGACTTTACAAACGCATATGTATACTAGGTTACACTTTAGTGAAATATTCTATCCATTCCTCTACCCTTCTCGGAGTACGATGATCAATTGCCAACTTCCTGATCGATGGCCACTCTTTGGCCACGATCTGAGCAAAACCTGAACTCTGCTCAGCGTCCCACTTCATGTAAGCCACCATCAACGTTTTCAAGCTAGGAAACACCGTAGAACCCCACTTCAAAAAACCTTGCTGCGCTGATTCTGCAAGAGAGTTGAATTTGTTGAGCTGTAACGTTGTAAGATATTGGAACCTGGATGTTAATGAACGTTCCTCCTTTGAGAAAATATCTCTTTCTAACCCGGGAAGATTCGCGGGAACTACGAGTTCTTGGATGGAAGAACGATTGCATAAGCATGCGAAAAGATGCCAGAGTCCAGTGTTTGACATCGAAGCCAAGTGGAAGTCAAGCGCTGGGAATTGAATCTCAATCACTTTTAAATTGCACAACCGAGAAGGATCGGAAACAAAATACAGTAGCTGAGAGATCGATGCTCTGAGTACCTGCAACTGGGAAAGGGGGTATTGACAGCCTAGCTTTGAGGTCAGAGATGTCTTGAATTGATATGGGCCACAATCGATTCTGCATAAGTTCTGATGCCGATTGCAAAATTCAGCGAAAATTTCAATAGGGGAAGGTGTTCCTACGAGTTGTCCAAAAAATGCTATTCCTGCCAGAGCAGGCATGCGAAGCTTGGGTAGAACGTGGGTCCATCCTTCAGAGCCATGAGCCAAAAGGAAGGAAATCTCCTTGGAGGCATTCAAAAACTCTATGAGCCATCCTCGTTGTGCTTGGGAAAGTAGGAAGGCGTCGTCGACTGTGAAATAAGAAACAGATGTGTTTATGATGGGGCGGAACCTGAAGCAATCCTGTGCGAACGGGATGACACCAGCGAGTGAGAGCGACCGGCAACGCAAACGGTATGCTTCCCAGAGTAAGCGTCCGAATGCACAGTTGAAGGAAGGAAACGTGTTGTACAGGGGAGAAAAAGTTATATCATTTTCCGCCTTACTAAAGTTAAATTTAAGGGAATATAGTGGATGATGGATTTTTTGCAACAGGAGCGTCGCGAGTCGGAGTTGCTGGAGTGTCTTTGCCGCAGATGACGAGAACCGAAACCACACATGCTTTACACTGGAAGCACTTCCAGTAATACTCATGATGTTTCGTAAGGTTTCGAAAGACATGTAACCGGATGTCTCTTGATCAGCGACCAAAATGAATGGGTCCTGAGGGTCGCGAGAGATGAAAAGTAGGTATTGGGATCCAGCAATCCGGTTGAGTAGTTTGCATGATGTAACCAGGGAGGGGAGGGTTGAGGGCTCGGTTTTCTCGCATATAAGGCATAGCAGCTCCTCGGGAAGGTCAGTAAGGATGGTCATTTCCCCTGCGATTGGCGATTTAGTCTATGGTCTATGGTTGATCAGGTTTTTAGTAGGTGTATTGCTCACCCACAGCACGAATTTTGTGCGATGTCGACTCTAGCTATATCTCGTCAAAAGTCAGGAGATTAGGTGGTTGTATAAGACAAAGGGCCAGCGCTTGGATAGGGGCCTATATTACTCCTATCGATGGCAGAACGTTACTTGAATATTTGATGGTTGGAGAAAATTCACCTACACCGAAGATTTTACCTTGCGACGCCTCGAGCGATGCTGAAATCATTGAGCGCTTTAGCTCCGATATGGATACGTCAAGTTCTTTGACAGAATTTAGAACTTTTTTGCTCAGACGCCGTGGCGGAGCCTTTACATACCAAGTCCCCCGGGTTGCATCCACCGATACGTCACACACGAATTGCATGGTTACCTCTTTTTGAAAAAAATTCCTGGGCAAGTTCGTCTCGTCAGGGTATGGCCTTCTTACCAGCTTTTTGCGCTCCTCGTCGCATGGATGCTGCGCGGATACATCTGCCAACTTCGTCAGGAATTAGCGATCGGCTGGAAGTTTTCTGAGGGGTCAAGGTTTCAATATATCTTGGGACTATTCTCAGCCCTCCCCTAACGGTGTCCGTGGCACGGGGGACTGAGCTGGTTACCTTTATTTCCTACCTTGCAGTGGTCTTCGCTCAATGAATTCGTAATAGCCGGTTTAGGCAAGTCATCCACGGGGTTTCTGAAGTCCTTCTCGTATGTATGAATGCGGGCGAGATTCTTCAATCGTGCCACTCACCTCACGTCACGGTCGTACGCAGTTGGCGAACTCGCTTTTGCCCATGTATATGGCATGTGCAACTTCTTGGCGCATGCCAGGACTAGTCAGATAAAGATCAGTCCAGCTGTCCGGAGAAACAGCCTATTTCTCTATCAACCTGTCTACAGCTCATAGCTGTGCTTGATGAAGGCCCGAGTTCTTCGATTCAAATGTATATTCAACTTCATCTTCTTCAATCCTCGCTGTTTGGGCTCTCGGATTTTAACCGGGTACTTACACAAGGTCGTGCTGATATTTATCAGTAGTATCTTTCGCTAAGAGTTTGAAACGTCCACCGTGCGCTAATTTCTGAATGAAGTATGTATGTCAAGCGCGTCATTATTCCCAAGCAACGGAATGGAACGTCGGAATGCAAGATGCACCGATTGCTCCGAAGTGGGTACTTTAGACACGTCGAGCTAGATGTAGGAGCCGGGGGAAACCATTGTTACCCATACTACAGGCCTCTGGCGTACCCAAAGTCGGGTCAGTTGGGCGTACCGCTCTTGGAGCGCGCCAAGTGATTAGCGTATTGATTAGCGTTACTTAACGCGGCTGCCGCCGTCCAGCTGGACGCTCAGCTGCACTGGCGACTTTCAGTCCTTTGTGGTAGATAATTAGTACGGTACGCGCTGGTTATATGATGCGACTGTCAGCTTACTGCGGTTTCCTGGTTCGGTGCTAGCTCAAATGATAATACACAGCCATTGTTCCCGAGATATGTGACAGGTGACGATAGTCACACTCAGCAACCATTTTCCATTTTCTTTCCGCCACCTAGATTCCTTTCACTCTCGTTTCTCTTCCACGCCACGACGTTGAACTATATTTGTCGTCTCATATACAGGATTCAGTGGCTTGAAACCGATTTTGCATACTCATGAAGGGATCCAAGCCGTTGCTCCTCTCATGTTTTCTCGCTTTTGCTCTCGTCCATTCTACATGGGCTACCCATGATGCACGAGCAATCATTCCTCCTCTTGACTCAACTACAACTCCAGGAGCCGCGTCAACGACGTCGACATCATCCACGACGACGACGTCGAGCACCTCGACAACGACTTCCTCAACTAGCTCTACAACGACGACTAGTTCTTCGTCATCCACGACTACTTCTACCTCGAATACCAGTACCACTGCTAAAACCACTTCCACCACTTCGACGCAGTCCGCATCAACTTTTACCCCCACCACTGAAACAACAACTAATGCAGCTGGTAGCACAGTGTTTGTAACTGCGACGGAACCTCCTACGGATACTAGTTCATCTCCATCTTCGACAGCCACTAGCGGCTCCGACAACAGCAACAACAATAACACCAGCAGTGGGCTAGGAACAGGTTCAATTATTGGTCTCTCCGTTGCAGGTGGTGTAGCTTTGTTGGGTATCATCGCGTTCTTCATTTGGAAGTTTACGAGGAAACGCTTCAGCGACTTTGATGACAGTAAGTCGCATGTTCTCTCTATCACGAAAAACTTCTAACATCTACACTCTTCTAGGCGAAGGTATCAAGTGGCCTGAACTGAACGCTCATTCCGATAGTGGTGGAGATTCCCATCCTCTCCCTGTTCATAATACTGGTCGAGCTGGCTTCGACACTGGTTCTGAAGTTTCGCTTTCCCGCGCCCCTTCCACTACTGCGCACCCAGACTACTCCACACCTGACCTTGGGAACGATCCTTACGCCATACCTCCTCTTCCTCATCTTAACCCCAATCAGCCTGGTCCTTACCGTGATGATCCCGCTGCTGTTGGAGCATACTACGATCCTTACCGAGGGCCTGTACCAGGAACTTTCAGCGAACCCGGCACGGCCACTGAATGGGGTCCTCAGGTCGGTCATCCTGGTGAAGCATATCCTATGGCCCAGATGGGTGGATTAAATGCCACGGGTAGAGCCAGTCCGGGACCAACTATGATGGGTCGAGTAAGCCCAAATCCTGGTGCATATCCTGGCGCATATCCAGGAAGAGCTTCACCAGGGCCTCGGGCAGCGTATGACAACTATTCACGATAGTCGCAGCTAACGGACGTCGATGCAATCATGTAGAATGATGACACGAAGGGATCTCATTGGACAGCATTGCTTGTTCCCTTGTACATGCTTGTTTTCACTGGACTTGATGTTAACATCGGATAGCCATCTAGTATTTTCTTCTCGTCCGCTTACTTATTATCTTTTGTTTATCTTAACATACCCGCCCGGAACTAGTCCTCTGTATTCCAACGTTCCTCATTATTCAGGCGTTCAATCCTTTCACTCTTTTGTCCCCGTACTGCCGGTTAAAGTACGCTTTAATCTTCTCTGTCCAATGATATCCCTTCCTAGACTTTGGAAAGGTTATCGTCCCCGACTTAAGCCCGCTCATTCTAGTGAGAGGTGGACCCTCTGCCTCGTTGGCTCCACAGATCGGATTCATACTGGGAATATCACTGCTTAATTTGCAGAACCATCAACACGTTCCATTTCCATTCAACCAACATAATCAACCGGGATGTTAGGCACCAAGTGTACTCAATGGCCCGTCGAAGACAGGTCCAGGAGACGAGTAAGATCAGGGCATCCTAGGGCAGTCCTCCTCATTTGCTCTCTCCATATCAAAGACTAAAGTTCACGAAAGGATACAATCCATTCACAGTGATAGCATCTACGACCACGAACCAGTAGCTGTAAAACAAATAACTTCATACCGATAGAACACCTTGCAAAGAAATGTATTTTCCTCCTCCCTCGTTCACCGTACGCTCACGACGAAACGATTATTCATGTAGACACGTCTTAAATTTTAAGAAAGGTTGGTGGGATGGGATCGGATGTATACCACCTGAATATCGAACATCAGAAATGGATGAACCTAGGACTGAGAAGAATTTACCACATACCTCTTAAAGCTTGAAGCCCGATACTTGAAGTTTGGTCGATGATCTCCCGGACTCTCGATATAACTTTGGTACGAATTGAATATAGGTGATACCAAGGGGGTTTATTGTGATGTCGGTGTATGCCATGGACCGTAAGGTCGGACACATGTACAACAGTCACCCTAGATCAACCCGTGTTGTTCCCTGGGGAACTGGTTAACGTTGAACGAGACTTTCATTACGGATAGTGTCTTCAAGATGAAGTACCCTTGATCAATGGTGCGATACTAGTACACAAAAAACGTAACCGACAAGGTGCACAGTGCAGATACCGTCCCTCTGACATCAGTCAAGTTTCCCGGGGCAGGCACCGGCTACTGCGTTTGTTCAACGAGTCCAACACTCATATAGCCTATACTCCTTGAATAGTACCTTCAATACAAGTCCCAACCCACGTAAGGCTTGCAGTGCGCTCCTGGCAAGCCCGAGCTTTAACTTTTGTCGGCATATTCAGTAGATTTTGAAACCAAAACAAGTCCATAAGCTCAAGGACTTGTCAGATAGGAAGTTTCTAAGCTCGGCGACAGGTCGCTACATGCGCAATGTTCAGATGTCGAACTTCCCCGAGTTCACTAGTCACTTCGCGCCCTCAAGCGCACTTGTTGAAGAGAAATTCAAAGAGCTGAGCTGAAGACGTCACCGTATTAAGCAAGGAGCATGCAAGTGCACGAAAATGGTTTGGAGTCAAGGAGCCGGAAACAGGTTGCGGTTCGAGATAAGCAGCTTACCGGTCTGTACAGAGCAGTCATTATGGACAAAAGCATTTTCTTAAGAAGGCTTCGCTCTCATACTTATCATACATACAACTGACATATCGGCGCATTCATGAAACGCTTCTCAGCCTCGCTCGAAGCGTCCGAAGACACTTCCATAGAGGAATAGAGGAGAGCCTTCTGATCAAGTAAATCGTCAGCTAGTATTGATGCTGAAGATAGGGGTAACACAAGCGCTTGCTCTATTGGATCTTGTCTCACAACCACCTCCACAAGGTGAGATACAGCTAGGCTCAACAACGCACATAACTCGTTGCTGTGGGTGAGGAATATACCTATGATAACACATGATCAGCTAATTCATCAATCACAGTGAAAATGGTCACTCTTATGGACCTTCCGGAGGAGCTTCTATGCTCTATTTGCGAGAAAGCCGAGCCTTCAACCCTCCTTTCCCTAGCTGCGTCATGTAAACGACTCAATCGAATTGCTGGATCCCAATACCTACTTTTCATCTCTCATGATAGTCAGCGGCCACTCCTTTTTGTCGCGGATAAAGAGACATCTATTGCCATGTCCTTTAACACCTTGCGAAACATCATGAGTATCGCTGGAAGTACCTCCAGGGTAACGACTGTGACCTTTCAATTCTCCTTTTCAGCGGAAAAAACACTCCAGCAAATTCGACTCGCGACATTCCTGTTGCAAAGAATCCAGCATCCACTAAATAGCATTCAAATTTTTTTTAGCGGAGTGAAAAGTGATATACCTTATTTCTCTCCCTCTTTCAACATGTTTCCTTCCTTCAATGGCGAATTTGGACGCTTACTTTGGGAAGCACACCGTCTGCGTTGCTCGTCGCTCACACTATTCGGTATCATTCCCTTCACACAAGACTGCTTCAAATTCAGCCCTCTCATAAACACATCCCTTTCTTATTTCGCTGTTGATGCCGCCTTCTTACTTTCCCGAGCACAACGAGGGTGGCTCATAGAGTTATTGAATGCCTCCAAGGCGATTTCCCATATTCGGGCTTATGGCTCCGAAGGATGGACCCACATCCTACCAAAGCTTCGCTTGCCTTCCATAACGGGGATATCGTTCATTGGAAAAGCTGTCGGAACACCTTCCGCTATCGAAATCTTAGCTGAATTTTGCAATCGGCATCAGAACTTATGCAGAATCGATTGTGGCTCATATCAATCCAAGACGTCTCTGACCCCCTGCCAATATTCCCTTTCCCAGATGCAGGAACTCAGAGCATCGGTCTCTCAACTACTGTATTTTGTTTCCGATCCTGCTCGCCTGTGCAATCTAAAAGTGATTGAGATTCAATGCCCTGAGCTTGACCTTCACTTACCTTCAATGTCATCCCATTCAACCACTGGACTCTGGCATCTTTTCTCATGCTTATGCGACCGTCCCTCCATCCAAGAACTTATAGTTCCCGCTAATTTTCCCGGACTGGAAAAAGATGTTCTCTCAAAGACGCAATCTTCGCTAGAATCCAGATTCATATATCTCACAAAGTTGCAGTTCAGAGAGTTCCACTCTCTTGCAGAACCAGCCAGACAAGATTTTTTGAAGTGGAGTTCTAAGGTATTTCCCAGTTTGAAATCACTGGAGCTGGCCTACTCCATGTCCATGGGGTGGGACGCCGAGCAGACTTCATGTTTTGCTCGGACTGTTGCCAAAGAGTTGCCATTGATCGAGAATTTGACACTTGAATACAGAACTAGAAGGGTGAGGGAATGGATAGAAGATCCCTTGGAGTCCACTAAAGCATAACCTTCATGTTTGTATTTGACTCTCGGACTCCTGTTCATCAGGAAAAAATAACCCTTATATGACGCTGTATGTATCATACGTATCTATTGTATAGCTGTTTAAAGGTCCCCCTGTACATCCCCTGTACATCCCCGACTCTGACCGAAGGGAAGGGAGGGTCTTGTAGGTGCCAATTGAGTGTTGGATTCTTCAAAAACCCCCAGATCGGGTAGTTCTTTCCCACCTGATCTTCAGCCGCCGTGCCAGTTGTTTCATGTCGAGCCGCTATGCCGGCTAGTCTGTTTTTCGATGATCTCCATCATAACCATGAATGTTTCGGATCACTGCCGGGAGGCTCATGCCCAATTAGGCTATGCGGGCGCACATGACCTACCGGCATCACCAAGGCATGGCAATTCTTCTCGTTCCTCGTACTTCCCCTCTTTTGAGCTTGCTTTCACAATTTATAATTCACTCTTCTGAACAATCTTGAAACAAACCGCTCGGCATATGTAATTGAAAGGAATATCCCTTTCTGGGATATATCCGGAACGAGCTCTCCATTTGTGATAAACCCAACCAATACTAATAGGTTTTCAAGTTGAGCCGTACCGAGTAAGCGCTTGCGCGCTTACTCTACTTCCGTCGTTCCGACCAAGTTCCGACTCTCCCGAGTATTCCTGCTATTTCTAGGGAATCAATGCCATTTCTTAAACAATCAGTGTATGTACATCAACTCTCTAATGAGCAGCATTGCACTCCATTATCCTGTCAACTTCTACATGTTTAAGTAAATGATTATACTTAGCCTTAGAGTGATTCATAACTCTCTACTACTGTATGATTACAACTGTTTCTCGGCTTAGCAGTATCTTATCCCACTTATTGTGGCAGGTAGTTGCCCGGTTGTACCAGTGCCTTCAGACAAATTATCCTCTATTGGAAATACTTTAATTACCTCAGCGCTAGGTGTTTGGTTGTTTTGCAGTCTTACATATATGCATTTGATTACCTAGGACATGACACTAGCTAGATTAACCACCAAGTTTAAAAGGACGCAACAGTTGCGCAACAGCAAGCAATGAGTACAACAATAAGTCTGGCACACAATGGGATGCAACTCATAAATGTCTCAGTGGAGTGCATCTCGAGAGCAAAACTAAGGGTGATGATACATCAAGAAGTCCGATGCACATTGGGATATAACTGATACATGAGAGTGAAGAATGCAAGCATAAAACATTTCAAGAGCAAAGGATATAAGGTCAGTTTTCATCATTTGATGTACTTTGTGATCAAAATACATTGATTCTACTGACCTGATGTACTTTGAGCGAGTATTTCTACTGCATGTATGTACATGTCTCTCTGTGTTCTTCTTCTTCTGTACTTGGTGTTGTGATAGGCTCCTGAGGGTAAAAAGGCTGCAACGAGTATATTCCGGTTGTCCTCTCCGTGATGGTCAGAAGAGAGAGACAAACGGATGCAGAAGCATCCGCTGACTACAGTTTTGTACCTACATAAGATTACGAGCTTGGAATGACAAATCCCAAATCCAACACTTGGGGCTTGACTTGGGGCAAACTTGGGGTCACATCTTGTTCCTTTATCCTACATTATTTGCTGTTGCTCTAGTCCTTACTAGCTCTTATTTCTTATACTGATTATGTATAACTGATCATTAACTTTCACTAGCACTGGATTGACTTCATTTGAGTGCAGATAAATGATAAGATCCGACGGATGGCAAAGTCATGTGCGAAAACATGAGCGCCAAAGTCGCGTCGCGTCGCGTACCAGGAAGCGAGCAAATATCACTGAAGCCTCTGTCCTTGATTCTTGCAAAGAGATGATGGCTGCTGAATACTTCATCCATTGTCTCATCTAGCTGTCACTGAGATTGATTTGGCTGAAGCCTTGAAGACCCTCAAAGAGAAAGCCACCGCTTTTAATGCCCTCCCTTTATGTTTGGGCAGAGCTCAGATGGCCGATCGGGTCAAGGCCAATGTTAATCTCCCAAGCGCTAGCCATAGAAATACAAGCCTGTGAACTCACTGACGAGGTTGAAGAGACCTTTCCAGCTGTGTGGAAAGCTATTGGGGAGGCTTGCAATGCCGCCGAGACATAAATTGTAACAATAGTATTGGAAATGAGCACATACGAACTGCCCATGGCTTGTGAGTTGGGGAACACTGTAAACATTTGTAGCATAAGCGGTGGTGGTACTGCAAGAAGTCCGACTCTGTGCAATGGGATGCAACTGATACATGAGAGTGAAGAATGCGAGCAATGAGCATAAAACATTTCGAGAGCAAACAAGCCCAATACTACTAAGTTGGGGCAGCATGAGCAGCATCGGCAGCGGCTGCTACATGCTGTATCTGCCAGGATTTGGAGCGACACGAGCGATCAACATAAGAGGAGCGCTTGAGCCATTCCGAGTGACGGGTGTTTCTTCAACGACGGCGCTATCTTGCTGCCGGAGAACAAATCGCGCGAGCATGTGACAATCATGTGCTCCGGCGCTTAATCGTTCCGTTGGATCATTATCTATCTCTGCCTGTCAGTATCCAATTATGGCATCTAATAGCATCTAATGCACACCTAGTCAGAGTCAAAAGACTAGTACATGCTTTTGAATGTCTACAATGCCAACAAAGTACACAAACAAAGTACATTTTTTGATCTAAAGTAGGATGTACCCGAACACCGAAGTATGATCAATAGGCCTCTTTAAATGATGAAAACCGACGTCATAAAAGGAGTCCAATACTAAGCTGGGGCAGTAGCATGATTGGGAGCAGTGTTGGAGGTGGCTTGCTACATGCTGTATCTGCTGAAATTTCTGTGCGGCACAATTTATTGACGTGGTTGAGGCAAGGTTGAGGGAGGAGCGCTTGAGCCATTCTGTGTGTTGTATTTCGCCGATCGGATATGATACAACTCCGACTGTACTTATTAATCATTACTTATCCGGTTACTGATACTTTGTATGTACCGGACCACCTTAGTAATATTTACTACAGTACACAGTATATAAGGCCTTCTCTGAGGCCGGTATCTATAGTGCTCAATCTAGTCTCTTCTGTCTCTCAAGCCTCATGGCTTATTCAGTCCCTACGCCGAGGCCCGAGTATTTACAACACTGTGTTCCTTCAACAACGGCACTATACTCCCTCTATCAGAGGATGTTCTTTTGGTGAGCTCTTCCCCAGATTTTTCCAGACAATTCTCTGGGTGTTCTCCAGGAGTCTCCAGGTTTATTGTCACCAGCCTGGACCCATCCTCTGGGCCTCTCACTTGGACATTTGAAGTTGTAGCATATTTATCCACAGGTGGAGTGATAAACTGACTTCTCTCTATCCTAACTCTGCCAGGTATGTTCTCATATCATGCATATCATCCGTTTGACAATATTCCTTACAATTTCTTGATTATTGCTATGCCAGTAATTATTGTAGCAGCTCTTTTTGTGTCTGGGAGTCCCACACATAGTTTTTCAACCATTTCCTGCTTCCTATTCCTATTTTCTATCTACTCCTGTACTCTTGTTTCTTTGCACCTTGCTCAATAAATCCCAGCGTCACCTCCTCAACGCGGCTGCTTTTTCAACTAATCACACAGTGATTTTTCTTGAATAGTGCCCACAGCTGGTTAGCAATCCATACCAGGGGCCAAGTTTCTCTTTGTAATTGTGAGAAGTACTGGAATTTGTTCACTCCCTGTGCATGCGACGCAAATGTGACTTTATCATCTGTTGGATCATATCATTTATCTGCACTCAAACATTGCTCAAACAAAGTCAATCAAGCGCTAGTGAAAGTTAATGATCAGTTAAGCATAGTCAGTAGCAGAAATAAGAGTAAGCATGTTGTAAATACTCGGCGCAGGGAACTGAATAAGCCATGAGGCTTGAGAGATAGAAGATAACTGGATAACTATAGATACTGTTGTAGTTGCCGATCCAACGATGACATCATGTCAATCCGGTACTAATTCTCTTCCGACGTTGCTTACTGATGTACTTACTAATACTTACCAAGGTAGTAGAACCTCGTAGATTACTCTAGAATAGCTATGCTGTAGTATATAAGGCCTACCTCCAAGGCCAAGTAGTATAACAGTTATCTTCTCTTATCCCTCATTGCCTGAGCCTCACAGCTCTGAGTCCCCACTGCGCCGGATACCTACGACAGATACTGGCCTCAGAGAAGGCCTTATATACTGTGTACTGTAATAAATATTACTAAGGTGGTCCGGTACATACAAAGTATCAGTAACCGGATAAGTTATGATTAATAAGTACAGTCGGAGTTGTATCATATCCAATTGGTGAAATACAACAAAGCAAGTACTAGATTACTGTACCATTTCGAGCAGCTCGTACGTCACAGGTCACACCCGTTTCCGAAAACCCCGCCATTATTTTTCTTTTGAATTTTGAGATTTTTTTGGATTTAATTTTTTGGGTATTTACATCATGTGAGTACAAACTGATCGAAATGGTACAGTAACAGGAAATACTATAAGATGAACAAAAGATGAAGGGGCAAGATGTGACCCCAAGTACATTTGTCTTGTAGTCGGGGATTGCTGCGCAGCAGCGTTAAGGATATGGTACTGTATCACTCTGTTTATACTGTATACTGTACCATTTCATTCAATTCAATGGTCACATGTCACAGGGGTCAAAAAAGTCAAAAAAAATCACTGGTCACAGGTTACTTTGGGTTGTGTCGAATCCATTTTTTGATTCAATTTTGTTGCTAAAAATGGCTTTCTTTTCTTGAATTGTAGCTAACATACATAGGTAGCTACTGTTGCAATACATAGTGTGTTTGGCACTCCCAAATTCAGAGTGGGAGAGAGTGGAGCAGTGCCAGAATATCAAGGACCTTTAGTAGCTTAGAAGGATAATGGATTGTGATAAGTTCAGGTGGTAGAATCAACATTTCAGTGCACATTGTACAACTTGGTAGGTGACTGTTAATGACTGGGTTATCAAATGATCGTGG